>JAJHUR010120120.1:1074-23782 GCA_027495735.1 Lutjanus campechanus
AAAATCTAAAGTCAAATCATATTGTGGATTTTGGAGAATCGGCTTTTTAAAAGATATGCAGCTATCTCAGATTTTGTGAGTTGCTAAGATGAACATGATGAATCGCCACAATCCCCTGATCAGTATTCCACTTGTTCTAACCTTCTTGCAAATACCCTGCTGTGCCTGTAAGAACAACAAAACATCTCAGAAAATAGCTTCCACGAGAACCCATGCCCAGAAATTGTAATAAATGCATGAAATGAGGGGATTTTACTTAGTTTACACTGCACACTGCAGTACTGACTGGGCTCAGTTTACCGTAATGTTGGTCTGTTGTCTGAGTTAATTATCCAGCATCTCAGTCTTCAAACCAGTGAGCATAATTGTGATTTGTCAAGCAAAGTTATCAATATGGCTTCAGTCGTAAAAACAGCAGAACATCAATTAACTCGTTTGTTCTTCCCTCATTTAGCAGAGCTGCTGCCAAACGCCCGCAAATGAAACCTGCTATTTCAGTGCGATCTGAAGGAGTTAATGAGGTTTTTATGAATAATAATGACATTTGTAATTACAAACAGTATAGACAATTGAATGACTGATAGAAGTGATAATGATGAAGTTATGGGTATGTTTAGCAAGCATCTCTCAGGAGCAACACCTTTAGGTTTAGCACCGTGGTAACACTGTATATATAAAGGCACATCGGGCCTCCCACGTTAGCTGCTCTGGGAAAACACTGTCACCGGTGCCAATCTTGATCTCGCTCCTTCAGTCAATATCAATCAGTGCAGACAGGTGAAATTAGTTCTCCAGCAATTTGGCCTTGGACACAGTCTGGGGTATTACCTGGCTGTCGTTTGCAGCATTTGTGTTCCTTAGGCTGATATACCAAATGCTGGTTTCTTGTAGCAGCTAGCCTGGCTGTCTCATGAACTTATCTACGAAATGTTTTTGGGTTTTTTTGTTTTTTTTCCCCCCCAGAAGTGTCTGAGAAGTGAAAGTAGATTGTAGCTGTTGATCTAATTGTCATGGAATCAGAATTTTATTTTCAAAAGGTCTGCAGTACTGGAAAGTCTGTTAACAGGCTTTATCTCAACTATCATTTTTATATTTTTATGCGTTTGCCTTTCAGCAAGTCATCCAGTTACGTGCATATGAAAATAAATCCAAAGATGACAGCTAGAATTTGATTCGCTGCATAAAATACGGTATTCAGCCTTGATTTAGACTGCAGGCAAATCAAATCAGGCCGTAAAGACGGACCGTCCGCTCTGTTATTTGCAAGCGATCAGATCTGAGTTGTGTGTCCAGGCATCACCAGCCGATCTGCAAACTCTGTGTTCTCTGCAGCTGCTCTGATGCACCTCCGTCACTCTGGATTTGATGTGGTTGTCATGTGATGCATTGCGAGTGATGCAAAAGACGCTTTGAAATCTGATTTGAGCGTCCGGACTAAGACTCATACAAATCTGATTGGAATTCCGGTGTGAATTTAGATCTGATTTGCAAATATATATATATATATATATATATATATATATATATATATATATATATATATGTATATATGTATACAGTATATATAAAACAACAAAAATCGCATTTCATGTGTTTGTTGGCTGTTCAGACTTTCTGAAATCAATGTGGACACAATCTGGGTATGCCAAAACCTTTTTTTTTTGCCGATTAGATTTTTGCTGGCAGTCTAGACAAGTCATTAGCAAAGGATTTTTTTATGATACAGACTTTAACCGTTTCAGCAGAATCCCCCAACTTGAAAGGCTACATATTTTGTTATAGCACATGTTAATTGTCTTGCGTTTTGTGTAATGCACATCTAGCAGAAAAATGTGTAAGAAAATTAAGGAATAAACAAGAAAGTCTTGCATTTAGTCTCCCCTATTTAGGATTTAGAAGCAGTATATAAACTTTTATGCTTATTATAGAATTTTATATAGAATTATATACTGTAATAATAAATGTATAACGATGTTTCCAAGTGTTAATGTGCACTATTTGTAAACATTTCTAACTTATGAAGACATATTTTCTATTATCACAACTTTTTTTTTTTAACTTTACTCATGGCTGCTTATAACTACATCATTGTGTGTTACAAACCATTTATGGAATGTTTATATACTGCTTATGAATGCTAAATAGGCGGGGTTGACCCTCATGAGGTACCCAAAAAATGTGTTCTTTCGTACTTGTCTAACCGGAGATTGTAGAGCCTTTACTTTCAAAAGAAGCACACAAACAAGAAAAATGATGTAATAGTGGAAATCCCACATCTGGGTTACCATGAGCTGATTCTGAGATCAATAAAATGTCTTTTGACTAAAATTCATTCACATGAAATAAGTGCATGCTTAAAAATATGGTATTTTGCTAGCATGGTGGTTAAAAAAAAAAAAAATTCCACAGTGTCTTTAAAGATCCTTAACCCTTATAAAATCCTCTTCATCAGCAGTAGCTCTTCACTGCAGAGGGGGCAACGGGACTTTTGAAATCAATAAAACTAAGTCACTCAACACATTTCCCCAGGTCTTCTTTATAGCGTATGAATTAAAATGTCATTAAAAAAATAAATTAACTGTAGAATATTGGTTTGGCCGTCCAGTGGCTTGGCCATATATTCAGTCCATGTTCAGAGGAGTACAGCATATGTGTGGATGATTTGGATCACAGGGCTGAACTTTATAATTCATAACATGTTCATAATTTATTTAGATGACCTTAAGGCATGATAGCAGCGTAAAATGAACTGGAGGGTTGAAGTTAATAATGTCTCGCAGGTGCACGGCTGTTTGACAGCTGACATACAGTTTATAAGATTCTTAATGAAATGGTTATGGATCAGACCCCGCAGCAGGGTTGTTGGGAAGGGGGGCATCAGACTGTTTTTGGAAGGCACAATAAATTGGTACTCTTAATTGCAAATCAGCTCAAAACTAGACCAGCTCCATATGTTGCCTATAGCGTACAGCCATAGAGATATACTGTATTACTGCAATAAAAATAAAAGAAAGGCAAAGCTGAAGGGAACAGGCTGACTTTATACAGCGAGTCCCAGAACAATTCTGACATGACAAAAAGCAATTCAGCGCACAAGATTTAATCTAAAGTCTGCTATAGAGCAATGAGGCCAATATGACACAAACAAATTCACACTTACATAAGCATTATACAGTTCTTTAACTCACAATCAAGTTCTTTAACACTAAAAGTGCCAGAAATCCAAAACCGCTAGAATGACCAGAAGCGGAAATTTTGACCTTTGACTTCCAAACTCTATCATCCTCCATGATAAATACAAAATTAAGAGATTAATGCATTTATTCTGTTAGTTTGTCTTTGTAAAAAATAAATAACACAAAAATGTAAAAGTAATGACTGCATATATTCACAGCATTATTTTTCTGTACAGTATATAATATAACCATCAGTGATTGGATTCAAATTTTAGATTAATCTAGAATTTCTCAGAGAGAGACACAGTTAAATGTGTTTTATAGATTGTAAACATGTTATTTTAACAGTAATATTAACACATTTCCAGCTAGAACCATCACAAAAAAAACTTTATTAGAGCCTGTGGGAAAAGACTGGAAACAAGTCCAAAAGTTGGAAACATTGCTATTTTTAATAAGTTTCAACATTTAAGAACTTTAACACAAAAAATTCAGCGAGTTATACGTAGGTGCTGAGACAAAAAGTGTTACAACCGTCCCTGGTCTCCCCTATTTTATTTTTAATTGAGTTTAATTAATTAAGTACTTGCATTTTAATGTCAGTAAATTAGAAACTTAGACCACTTGTGACGTTTTATTGACAGAGACTATGATAGTTGCTAAGCAACCAAGATGCATCTCCAACTGTGCAAAAAGTTACAATATAACAGTGGTAATTTCTGCATGGTCATTATGACGGTCTGTGGCCAAAATAGATGAAAATTAGCACATTTTCTTTGCATTTTGTCTAATTTATATAAAAAAATGAAAATAAGGACACTGTTAGAGAAAGTCAGCTACCAGTATTTTTTAATTCAACAAAGTTGGCTGTTGGCTTTGGCTGTTCCAGTGTTAATAGAGTGGGAGGCCATGTTTTTCCACTGACACCTCCTAAGTGAAAAGTTTTGAGCACCGTCAGCACACTTCTCTGCTGCTGGAATTCTTTCTAAACTGTCAATTTTCCGCTGTTTGGTGGAGAGGACTTGTCTAATTGGCTGAAAAGAAAGTTGTCCAATTGGTTGAGGAGAAAGTATTTTTGCCACTGTGAATCCTGACACCACAATCAGTCTTGGTCACACCATTAAACTTCCAGGAGCACTGGATGATCAAAATCCAGGGCTCAGAGTGCATCCATCAGTTTATAACTGCACCATCTCGCTACAGACCACTTCAACGGCTCTAAAGTCCAGCCTTTTCCCCCTAAAACAGACAAAGAAGGGAACTTTGTTGAACTCACTTGCCGGGGTATTTCAGTGCCCAAATTATCCCTGGAAAGAACGGTGTAGCTTGGAGCTTCAGTTTCATGTTTCATCTTCAACTTCAGCTTTCAACTTTATTCGTCCCTGAAGGGCAATCGGTTTTACAAGCAAGACGGATACAAACGATAAAAAAAAAAACACACTTAAAAAGCCTACATCAAAGAGGGGAGGTTGGCACTGAATGTTGTGGGCTCTGGAAAACAAAAGTGGCCCTGGGTTGACCTCACAATCACAGGGTACAAACAGCGATAGTGCTGAATTTTACAGTGTAGTTCGACAACAACATATCAGACAAGTGCATCAGAACTGACACAGGTGGCAGCATCGTGAAATACTGTCACCACCATCATCATTATCATCATCATCATCATCATCGTCATTGTCAAAGAACAACAGAACAGTAATCAACAAAGAACACCGTCACTGTTATCTACTCCCCTGACTTGAGTTCAGAAGGGAAATGGCATGGACGTATTAGTCTTCCTCACCACCTGTGTGTTGTACAGGTCAGTGAGGCCACTTAGCTGGACTCTTAGGATTTTACTGCTGATCTTCACTATTTTGGAAATAGCCGTTTTGCACTTTACACTAAGATCCCATTTCCAACAGATAAAAAGGAAATGTTAAAACAGAACTTGCAGAAGTTTGAAGCAAACATTAAATTGGTGGAGAGGGACTAATAATTGTTGTACAGGCTGATTTTGCTGCGCCTGGGAGGGAGCTGCTCATTTCTTTTTCAGTCTCTTGATCTACATACCTTTTCCTTAGTCACCCTCTAATATCCTTAGCAACTAGGGATGTGCACGATCGGTCAACTACACGACTAAACATCGCCACCCTCGCTAGTCGGCACCGGAAATACTAGTCAGTTAAAATATTTATCAGTATTTTATTCATGCACAATGCCTCTAAGATGTTATGCAGCCGCCTGCCACTAGTCAGGGCCACGGTCTCATCAGATGGCAGCCCCTCTCGCTATACGCCCTAACCGTGTATTCCCAGGCAACCCCCAGATGTTTTTATCAGCAAAGGTCGGACAGGTGACAGCTCGTAAAACCAGCAAGGTTTGGCCGTGTTTTAATCTATTGAAATAGAAATAACATTGAATGTAGAATGGTGTAGGTGACTGGCAGCTAATGTCAGCTTTGGGTCTTTTACCCGCCGACACTGTGATCCTCTTCGGTCTGAAAAGTTCAAGCATTTAGTGAGTTGTCATGTTTTGTAGGTTAATGTGTTTTATTGCGCAGCACAAAGTGACACGCATTTCAGAGTCAATTAGTCAATTAGTCGCCAAGAACATCCCTAATAATAACTTTTACATCACTTTTTCAGCTTTTTTTTCTTTGACCAGCTGTTAGCTTCATTATCTGTAGTATGTTTGCTTATGTCCTTTCGTGTACGTAGCTGTGGCTTTATGTGGTTGTGAGTGTAAGGACCCTGTTGGTGTCCAACCATATTGTACCTTTTTAAAATGACAAATGTTGGATTTCTATGCTAGTTACTAATAATAACAGCAATAAACTGTTACAGTTTGTGCAGTTTTTTTTCAATTGCTAAGAAGCATGATCAACACTAACACTAACAGTTACTGTAATCTCACCTCCAAAACTCAATCAAACCAACTTCATAAATGTCTCAAAATAAGCTTGTTGGACCAAAACCCTGACAACAATTCTCATTTAGAAAGCATGTGTTGTCACTTATAACACACTGACCTAAAATTGCAAACAGGGAGTATTATATAAATGCTAAACTGAGTGATTTTTCCACATAAATCAGTATTTCATTATAGAGTACAGGAAGAATAACACATTTTCACTTCATTAAATTATATTTAACAAGAATGAATCTGAGATACAACAATTTGCTTCACTATCCTTTATCTTTATTCTTTTCTGTAGCTTTGTGTGTAGTAATTTACTTGGGGAGAAATAAAAAGTTGAAACAAAAACAGGGCTGCTGTAGAACAATAATTATAATTCCACTGTAATTGCCAGAATTCTTGGGGTTTCTTTCCTCTCTGCCACTCTTTTTGCCTTCCTTGATCAATGTTTCCAAACAAAATCATTCCAAAATCTTTCCCTTTTGCCAGTTTGTAATCATTTTTATTTCATTTTATTCTAAATACTCTGTTACCATGAGATTAATATATAGTATTTCAACATGCTTACTGCACAAATGCATGAAATTTGTCAACATTCTGTTTTGAATGTGTGTAACAGATAAAATAGTTCATGGATTTTAGAAACTGTCGTCACTGAATACTTTTTGTGTAAAAAAAAAAAAAAAAGTGAAAAATTATTCACAGTATGACTGTTTTAACCAAGCGCATGTTATCAATCAAAAAAGCTGTAACAGGTAGCAGTTGGAGGGGAGGGCAGAGGACAGGATGCAGCAGAGGAGGGCGCAGAGGTCATCCAGGGTGGACCGCCCTACTGCCCATAGAGGCAAATCTGTGACGCATGAATGTCTAATTACTTTGGAATCCTCAAACAGTTTTTACCCTGTACCACCTCAGGAAATACTGAACTCTCAAAGCACCACCTTACTGTTTTGTGCCGTTTGGTGGTAGCGGCTGCTGTTGAGACTTCACTGGTTCTTCACAACCACAAGTTCACTGTCGCCTGCTTTATTCTTTCTGTAATAGTTCCTGTTTGGAGCTACAATTGCAGTGTCTTTGAAGCAGGTTCATATTGAAGACAAAATAAAAGAAAGTCAAAACTTATTTTAACTTTAACTTTTAAGAAAACATTTCTGATATTCCCCGACGTACCACTACAAGTAGCCAGTGGTATGCATACCACAGTTGTGAATGTTGAATGTTGAATGTTGCACGTTCTGCAGTGTTTCAGCTTGATCTTTCCAAGTACGTTTGATTGAAGAATTACCTTTAATGGAGCCTTTAATGGAAAAAATGCACCACAAATCATTTATTAAAACAGCTTCTGAAGTTGCACTTTGCATTTATTTGAAAAATCTTTCATGTATTTTATCTATTTTGTACATGTCTATCTGATAGAAATAACTTAGACAATGCAGGCAAACTACATCATGTGAAGGAAACAAAAAATCAATAATTTAACTGAGTTACCACAGCCAGACATGATGTGATGGAGTTTGAACAGGCCTCACAAAACAGTTTTATTCAAATGCGAATTGCAAGATGGAGATTTTAAATTGCAAAAATTTTAAGAAACATCAATCAGCATTATAGTATTAGTTCAGACTTAAAGTCATTGGCTGCCTTCACATTGGCTGATCATTAGCTGATCTCAGCAACTACACATCCATTTATTTAAGCCTGTGTCAGCCATAATGTATCTTTTCATCACAGATAACAGCAACAGTGGCTCCATTCACTATCAGGCTTACTTAAAGTTATGGAGCAATGCATCAACTGGAATGCAGCTTTTATTTTGTTTCATAGATTCAATCAGGAAACAAAGCTCTAAAGAATAATCATATAATGAAGGCATAACATTCTATTTTGAATAATCGACACAGAATTTACACTTAATATCAGTCTTGTGGAAGCGTAGAAATAATGCAGTTGCATAAGATGTAGCCTGGTTCCTATAGCTCTGAATAGTGACATAAGCACATTGAATACAAACGCTCTGTGGTTCTAACATTCACACGTCTTCATTTAGAATCAATGAGGTGACTGGTGAACATTGGTCTCTACACAAAATCTATACCATGGTATAGAGGTATAGAGAGCATACTGCTAATTGACAGTGATCAATGGCATAAGTACGGTGAGATCACAATATACACTTTAAAACCAAAAGCTCAAAATAATCATTTGTAATAAGAAGTGAAAACTTAAAATTTGTTTCGAAGTTCTATTAACTTAAAAATGTTGAGTTTTTATTCTTTTGTATTTATGAAACTCAAAATGTTTCATTAAAGCATGAGGAAAATAAAGTCCCTAAAACACATATTTTAATGATTTTGAATTGTAATAAGTCAGTGCTTTTGAGTTAAGAAATTAAAAACAAAACAAAACTAATAAATAAGTTATCTAAACATGAAATAATGGAGTTTTATACTTAAAAGTATCCACTTATGTTAACTTAAGAGGGATGAATGAAATTCTGAGTTGTGTTCACTGGAAATATTTCAGTTGGCTTCTCCAATAATTTTAATTTACCTGTAATCGAAGAGTACATCAAAGAGTATATGTAACACTAGCTTCAAATATTTTAGCTCTGATAACCTTCAGCTTTTGAGTTTATCAGGCCAAGAAAATTGTGGCAACTGATAGCCTCGAGTACGGCCAACATATTTGGGTTTACAGTGTACAGCTGTTATTTATTATATTTTACAATAATTTACTGTAAATTAACTGTGAAAAGAATTCAACTAGTAGCCAATAATTTACTGTGAATGTGCAGTCAAATATTTTTTGTGTACCCATAATAATTTGATTTAAAATGCTCAGAGGACCATTTATCCTGAAAAATTACTAAAGAACCATATAAAATAGGTTCTTTTATGAACCATTTGGGTCCACAAAGAACTTTCTTGAAAATGGTTCCCGGAGAAGTTCTTATAGTGCCTAAAAGAATATTTTTTTATGATTCTTTGAGGCACCTTTAGGGGTTGAAATGCTTCTTTAACTCTTGTTAAAATGTTCTTTGTGGAACTAAAAACAGTTATTTTATGCCCTGACGGAACATTTTTGGTTCCACTTAGCACCTTCATTTTTCTGTGTGCAGTAGTTTGAGGTCAGGATCACATCAACAACCCTCCATTCATGCCCACACCAGTTCCCATGTTCATATGTTTAGTTTGAGCCACACGTAGAAACATGAAACATACAAGGCCTCAAATACTCAAATAAAAAACAAATAATATTTTGATAAGCTTTCTGATTTTCTTATTAAATATGGATAAATATTTAAAGATATACTATAAATGTATTATATATGATCAGTGTGTGTGGGGAAAAATGGATTCACACAAACCCCAGATTGTCTTCATGTGTTGTTTTAATTCAGTTCACGTGCACACACAGTACAGTCATGTGTAGTTGAGAATATCATCCTGAAGTAGATTAAAAGATGAAGTATTTACTCACACAGCGCTAAAGCAAATGTGAAGTACAGATTCAACTTGAAAATGCATTTCTTGAAGAAAATTTCTGAGAGCTGGCGAGTTGCTGACCGCTTACAAGGTACTGACTCCTGAAAAGTTGAAAAGTACAGTTGAATAATAAAAACAAAAAAGAGAAAAGACGAAGGGAAAGGAGGAAAGGCAGACTGAAAGAAAAATGGAAAGAAGGAGAGAATGAAACAAACTCATTGAGATTTTGATTTTGAATGAATCCTTCAATAAGCTTGTAACCTTCTGGGGCTCAGCCCTACAGTAGGCCCCCTGGTAAGCTCCTTTTACTGTCTGGGGGCTTTTATTTAGAAAATCCGGCCAACTCCAAAGCCCCCTGGTAAGCCCCTGTTACCTGTCTGAGACTCTTATTCTTAACGTTCATCCATCTTACAGTATGTTCCCTCAGTCACTACTATTGAGGTGAATCTACAGGCTGGAGGAGCTGCACACACACTCCGGTGGCGGCGGCGGCCTTTCAGCGGTGGGTCAGTCAGTGGAAATAGCTCAGATGATCACAATATGTGTTTCCATCCAAATGGAATAGCAAATTTTAAGATAATTTCAAGCTAAAGGAATGCAAAAGAAAATGCAAATTAATGCTTGTTTCCATCCAAATATTATTCAAAACTTTGGAAATCTCCACTGACTGCAGCTGGCAGTTGTGGTGGCATTGCAGCAGGTGCTTCACCAACTGTTGCCTGGTGGAGATCTGCACTCCACTGAGTGACCCCTTCTGGTTAAGAGATGATTCTTCAAGATAAGCAGTAGTTTGTGGCAACTGATTGCCTCGATTTATTTGAGTACGGCCAACATATTTGGGTTTACAGTGTACAGCTGTTATTTATTATATTTTACAATAATTTGCTGTAAATTAACTGTGAAAAGAATTCAACTAGTAGCCAGTAGTGCCAATTTTCCGGTCAGTTGCAGAAGAATTATGCCATTGCAGAAGAAAAAGGCTCAACAGCACAACATAACTAAATGAGCGCCAGTCGAACCTCAAACGGTGAAAAACAGTAGAAAACACAATGGAAAAATGGCATTTATGTTATGTAAGTATGTCCTTTATTTAGTGTTTTCATTGCACATTGTCATATTTTGCTTTTACTTTCATTTGAGGTAAAAATTATCATGATGATACTGTCACAGTTAATTTGCTAAAACATGTTTGATTTATCTCCCTGTCATCAAATAGTTGGTGTAAAATTATATTGTCAAACACATTACATTCAAGAGTTACAGCAACTCTGTAGAGAGACAGATTTGTGAAGTTGTCATCAACACCAGGAATTCCACTTTACTGAATTTGCCACGGTGTATCCACAATACTCAACATGTCATACGCTACACTGGAGTGCCTTCTTTGGCAAGATTAGAAGTAATGCATACATCTATACTGGGCCTTATCTTACACTGATCTAAAGCGCAATTGGGAAGTGTGAGTCGTATCCTGTCCCGTCCTGCCTCTTGCAGCACATAGCAGCATACACCTATCAGCTGCACCCAAGTACCCTGATGAACTCACAGGCAAGTTTAGGCCGAGACATATGTGTGTGTTTCAGCCAAACGTGCCCGGTGCCATCTTGTGCAGGCAGACGAATTGTGCCGCTGACCTTGTGCTTCGATCAGGTTTTATCTGGTCTAAGGCGCAAGTGGTTTTTACACCAATGTCCCGAGCACAAGATAGCAAATGAGCCCAGCCACACCATCGTTTTACCTTAATTTTTACACCTCCGGCTCATGGTGTCACAGACCAGGCACAAGTTAATTTGCTATTTTGCAGACGTGGCAAAAATGGCAACTGCACCATTGTAAGAAGCAAATCCACCTGCGCCACGAGCGCTTTGCAGCAGATACAAGACAGGGCCCACTATGTGCATAAAGAGAAAGGCTATTATATCACTGTCTGTGTATTCATTCTTAAAAACATATGCCGTACTTGACTCTATAAAACCTTACATGAACATCACCACAAGCACTTGAGTACTTAAAAGCTAATGAAATAAAAATAGTAATTTCTTCAACCGTGGATTCGCTCCGTGCAATTTATCGAATGAATTTTTATCACACAGTTCATCGTCTTGACAGTCGCACTACCTAATGATATACACTTAAAGGAAGTAAAGCAGTCTGACAATTTCCTTTAATGAAGTGCTCTACGTTTACACACAAACGCACAGTAATTTGTACTTCTCTTGAAATGTGATCGTACCTCACCTCTCACACGCAGTCAGGATTTATCTGCCATGCATGAATAAACATCTGTAGTTAGAGTTTAAACAAGGTTTGTATAAGTATTATAGTGGTGGACATCTTGTATTTTAAGGTCAGAATTCATAATGCTTCATAGTCATGCCAAAGTGACAAGAGAGTTTCAAAGAAGATTCTAAAAGAAGTCCAGGGTTACACAGCACTTTATAACTGCAGTGAGATCAGCAAAGTATGAAGACAAATAGAGAATTATTCTAACATATTATAACAGATTAAATATTCTAGGATTCTGAAATGGAATAATGTCTTATAAACATCAATAATACACTTTAATATGACTTGGTAGGCTTTAAGAAAAGTGACAGCAAGACTTTTTGCAATTATACGATTATCATAATTTATGAGCAGTGTTTTCAACCACCCCTTAGCCTTATTAATGTGAAATAATGCCTCAGCAGTTTTGTATCTTTATACCTGGTTGAAGTCACTGTAGAAAAAATGTCTTATGAACATCAAAGATATGCTATAACATGACTTTGAGCTTTAAGTAAAGTTACAGCAAGGCTATTGACAATTGTACAGTATGATACTATAGCACAATTATCAGAACTTATGAGCACCATGTTGTGCATGGTTATAAACATTTATAAAGAGTTTTACAAAGCCTCATAAATGCCTTATAATGTCTTAAAATTATTTTCTGTGTCCTTATATCAGGTTGAAGTCACCGTAGTTATAATTCTTTTAAACACTATTGGGGGTTTGGCATGGTTATAAAGCATCATGGATGCTGATCTTATGATACATTATGTCCACAATATAATACTTATACGTACAAACCTTGTTAAAACCATAGGAGGATTATAAGTGGTGGACATAATGCATTATACAATGTATTATAAGATAAGCAGTTATAAAGCTTTATAGTCATGCCAAAGTGACAACAGTGTTTGAAGAATTTCGAAGAAGTCCAGGGTTACACCACATTATAAATACAGTGAATTCAGCAAGGTATAAAGACATGTGCAGAACTGCTCTAATGTATCATAACAGATTATAAATTCTAAGTTTCTGAAATGAAACAATGTCTTATGAACATCAATGATGTGCTATAACATGATTTTATGAGCTTTAAATAAAGTTACAGCAAGGCTATTAGCAATTGTACAGTATGATACTATAAGCACAATTATCAGGGCTTATGAGCACCATGTCATGTATGATTATAAACATTAATAAGGGGGTTTTACAAAGCTTTATACATGCTTATAATGTCTTAAAACTATTTTCTCTGTGTCCTTAAATCAGGCTGCAGTCACTGTAGCTATAATGTGCTGCGTAAACCTGGACTACTTCTAGATTCTACTTTTAAACACTGTTGGAAGTTTGGCATGGCTATAAAGCATTATGAATGCTGATCTTATGATACATTATGTCCACAACTTATACTACACAATACTCATACACACATTGCTATAGGTTGTCATGTGTGTATATAAACATCTATAGTTTGAGTTTTATAAAGCTTTATAAATACATTCTAAGTGTTTCTACATTTTCTTTGACATCAAGCTCGACACGTGGGAGACAGTCACCAGGTCACATGGGTCAGTGATAATGTACATTGCAAACATGTCTGTAGACCACAAATAGACTGCATCCATGTCCAGCTTCAGTGTCCAGTTTGTTCCTTAGGCTCATGCTTCACTCACGGCACATCTATTAAAATCCCTGTGGAGGAAGAGAAGGCCGGTGGCTCACAGCCCCAACAGTAAAAATGACAGAAGTGTGTGAGGTGTGGGTTCCAGCAGCTTACGGAGGAAGAATCACTTTGGTGAAAAGGTAGACTCCAACACTTTGTTGGGCTCAGAATCTTTTGATGCTTTAGCTGTGGGGGGAAAAAAAAGTGTGTCATCAGGCTTAGCACAGTCGACTGTCGACTTTCACATGAAATGCCATTACAGGGCGGACTGTTAAGAAGTGGTGACGGTGCACAAGTCTGTGGGCCAGTGAAGGCAGCTTCACACGTATCACACTGAGATGCACCAGGGAGGCATCCTTTATGCCCTTCTCTGCAAAGCTTAAATACTTGGAATGTTTGCCAGTGGGGTGCCTTGTGAGCTCCATCAAACTTCCCTGGGGAAATTCCCAGTAATAGACCAGTAGGTAAATCCCTCAGTTTGATTATTTTACAGGAAAATCCAGCTTGTTTATAACTGGTAAAAGCACTGCTAATGCCTGCTGTTTTTATGGAGAAATTGAAACATGTTTTGAGGGGTTTTAAGGCATTTCCCACAATGGGAACTTAACTACCTGTAACCTGGAGCTCCACATAACCTCGATTTTTACGGACTTGTAAGGTTCGGGTGCAAGGTTCTGCCTTTTGTTTCACAACCTGTAACATCTTGGGCATTCATAAGCAGTACCAGGACAAACATCATTTTTATGTGCTGTTTGGTAGGCGAAGGAAGCTGCGGAACAGGTAACAATGGAATAATAATAAATGTGATGAATTTTCAGTATCATTATCACCACACATTCATGGAAATGTCCTGTCTGCAGTAGGAGGTGGATAGACTGAATGAACAGTATCTCTCTGCTTCTGCTTGATTCCCTCCTGAATCAGAGGACAGAAAGGTGCAGGAAAAGAATCTGTTAGAGAGCAAACTGCAGGAGGCAGCACACTCATTTCTCCGGAGCAGTGCCCAAATTTCAGGACTCCTAGAGCTGTTTTCCACCGTGGGAACTTAATGACCAATTCCCGGAGCATTCCATAACCTGATCTTGTAAGCTTCAGGCTCTGGGATCTACTTTGTTTTTCACTGTGTTTTACAAATGTTTTGGTAATATGTCACTGACAAGGTGACACCGATTTTAATACCAGACTGGCTGGTTTGGTCTGCCTCTGCTCCACACAGGAGGACAGGAAGGTGCAGGTGAAAAGTGAAATAAATAGCTTGCTCCTGGAAATACCAACACTAGCACAATCTACCATTAACACGGACAATTGCATAAGAAGTCTTTCATAAAGAAACACACTTTCTTGCAGTGCTTAGTCCCGCTTTACAGTATTAATGCTGTGTTGCCTCCACAAACAAGCTGTTGTACTCCACCCCTCCTTCCTGAAACTTAGCTGCAGAGCAGCCGCAAAATGTAGTTTCAGGTACGCATCCCTAAAGCAGGCAGAGCACCATGAAATCAAAAGCAGAACCTGTGACAATGGTGTAGTGGTTGAACATAATCACCACATACTGTACTGTATAATACAATGCAGTTTCCATTATGCATCTGGCCAGGGGCATATTACATGTCAACTCCACTGTTTCCCCCACAGAACCCCTGTGTGAAAGAAATTAAATATGTTATTTATATTAAACTGTGAATTCTTCATGTTCAGAGACATTTATTTTGAAAGTCTGTTCTCTTTCCTCCACTTGTTACCGGTGCAGAAGTCACTGATTATGTAAATTGTAACACTATTGCCTATTGCCACTATAAGGTTCATGTAGCACAATAACTCTCTCTCTCGCTCTGTTGTTCACTATGTTGCACTGTCTTGTCAATGTTAAGCGTTTTGTTTGTATCAGCAAAAAAATGTGTTTCAGTAATTAGCCCAGTAATTAGCGTGTTTGGAAAGTAGCCTCACAAAGTGTTAAGCTGGCTAGTTGCACTAGCTTGCCCTGTATTACCGCAGAGATTTGTGAGCATTTGTTTCTTTGTGCTTAATTTCAGAAACTAAATATATTTTTCAGCACTATGCTGGACGATTTGTAAACTTGTACCTCTTCCATTCTGTGTCCTCTGGAGCTCTGTAGTGGTCAACATCGCCCACTCAGCTACTCACTGCGTAAAGTACCCTGGATATGAGGCTCATCCCGGTTTGATCATATTCAGGATATGGTGTCTACATGGAAAATGAGAATCCTGGTTTTTATGACTCTAACATCATTTAGGTCTACGGTCATTTGCTGCAGTTGTGTCTTGATCTGTCACCATGGCAACCACTTGGTTCTATGCCAACAGAATGTTCAGTAACCTGGATAAGGTGTTTACATGATACAGTAGCCTGGTTATTACTGAGGGTAACATATCCAGGTTTCTCATAACATGGATAATCCAGGTTACTGAAACCAGGATATCATAACCAGGATACTCAACCACATGTAAACTGTGATTTTGTGTGTTCTGTATTAAAGAACTGTTAGCATGTGGAGGGTCAATCTCCTGGAGGTGAAATGAACTTTTGTTCATCAGTCCTGAGGACCCAGATCCTTAAGTCTGTGGGTAGCCTGAAGTGATTGATATCTCCACAACTGTGTCGTTGATATAATAACAAACACTAGATAGGCTAAATTTTGTGTTTGACCAGGTGTTTCCTCGGTTAGACATGTTACCAGCTTTGCATTACATATTACAAATATTGCAGCAAGAGTTGAGTTTTGAAAAGTTTAACCAGATTTAAGACTGATTTTGACTCACTTTTGCTCCGACTCATTGGGACAAGCTGCAGGGTTAGCGCGTCTCTCGGTTTCACTTTGTCTCTATACTCCAAGTTACTCTTTCACCCCGATGCACTGTCAGGTGCTGAAATTTGGCTCAGAGAGATTTAACATTAATCGATAGTCAGTAACACAGATGGAATATGGTTGGTTAAAAGTACAGAGTTCCATTCCCAACCCTATTTTCATGTAATATCCTGCGAGTCCAAAAAACCTTCCCTGATAAACATCTCCAAAGAAAAAGCTGCAGAGCTCAAAAGAAAGATCTCTAAACCACACACAAACACATTAAGTCTTCGGGGGCTCAGAGGAGAGAGTAGGAGAAAAAGTTTCACTATATGCGCTGTGTGAACAGCTTTTACATCCACACAATGTGACCCCACGTTTTGGAATCCTCATGCATTCAGATTGTAACATTCAAACTCCACGTTCAAGTGTCAGCACTTTGGCTCGGTTCATGTACAGTTTGAGAAGAGGAAATATACATTATTATGCAGTGCGTGTTCAGTACAGTGGTTGTACAGTTTGATGCCCTTTTAGTGTCCCGATGCCCTGAATGATGCCCGGGGTCCTAATAAGAATTCACAGGATGAACTGTTTATAAAGTTGGACAGAGTGCTCAAAGAGACAAAAGCTGCTTGCTTGAGGAACTTGTCATGACTTTGGATTTAAGAAAAGTTCTTTCCTTAAACATCCATTGTGTGAGATTTATGGTGATCTGTTGACAGAATGTCAGAAATTGAACATAATATTCATAAGTATGATTTAATCAGTGTGTAAATACCTGAAAAGGAGAATTGTTCCGTTTTAGTTACCTTAGAATGAGCCCTGAGGGTGCGTGTTCTCTTCCATGGGGTCCACCATGTTGGACCACCATGGTATGGCGGCCTAGAGGAGACAAACCAAACACTGACTTTGGATATTACCTTTGTGTTTTGCAGTTTCACAGCAATAGTAGGCTCTCCTACATGGTTGAAAGGGGAGTGTGAGATGGAGTGTTAGCAATCTGCAAGTTCACAGCTAGATGCCATTAAATTATACACACTGGTCCTTTAAAATATTTGAATTCTTCTGTTTCATTTTACTAAATGTTTGACTGTCAGTATACCAACGAGTGGTAAGCGTGCTTGACTTTTTGATTAAACTAAAGGCTTATTTTTTACTGCATGGTACGGCTCAACTTGACTCGACTCTATGAGGTTTTGGTAACTATTTCGTAGCTCCCTTCAGTGTAGGCTGAGCTGATTGTTATCGTGACACTATTACCAGCAGTTTGGAAACATTATAGACCATTTATTGAATAGCAGATGGAGCTTACAGGTCTGAACATGACGCCAGCGTGGAAGTGCCTGAAACCTGCAGTCTTTCTAATGATCAGCAGGGGGTGACTCCACTGGCTGCAAAGAGAAGTCTGATTGTATGTACTCTTCTACCAAAATGAGCCTACTTGTCACTGATTTATGACCCCAGTTCACAGTTTCCTAATGAGTTTATCATCTCAATCACTACTTTCAAGTGATTCAGCATGATGATCATTTTGTAAATTACAGCCCCATTTAGAGTAAAATAGACCATAAAACAGGGCATGCTTTCGGGTCGTTCTCAGTGAGTTCGTCCACTGCATCACACAGGGCTCATGAAACTCAGATCAAACTGTCAAAATAGACAGTGCCAGTAAAATAGGAATCAAAATTCTGGTGCTGCATCACCTATTTATTTCATGTTTTTAGAAATGTGTGTTC
Organism: Lutjanus campechanus; assembly: GCA_027495735.1. Lineage (NCBI taxonomy): Eukaryota > Metazoa > Chordata > Actinopteri > Lutjaniformes > Lutjanidae > Lutjanus > Lutjanus campechanus. The sequence continues at coordinate 19,110 of JAJHUR010120120.1, forward strand.
AGTGCACTATTTAGCTGTAATACAAGAAAGATCACGACCAGGATGCTGCCATTGTGCGCAGTATAAATTGTTGCACACTTGGACACAGAGTGGACTTTATAAGTTTAAAAGAATCTCTTTATTCTTTACTGGAAACACAGAAACACAAGCACATCTGAGTAACGTGGCTGCATGTTGCAGGCTAGGGATACTGATTGACACAGGTATCTCTATAACTTCCTGACACAAAGCCCGTATAACCTCAAAAACACACTGATTATATTGTGCACATTCACACACCTCACACTCTAGCAGGTTACAGGTGATTATTTTACTGCCACTTTCCACAGTAGCGGATTACTAGGTGAAGCACGATATACATTTTACTTTCACTTTCACTCGCAAAACTCCGATATTAATCTCATATTTGCGTTGCTGATAGTCCGTTACTCGCACACACTCATTAAACATCTGTTCTGCTTCTTTTACACTTTTACTTTTTTTTGTCAGTTTTGCTCACCTGGATATACAGAAACACAAGCACATCTGAGTAACATGGCTGCGTGCTGCAGGCTAGGGATACTGAATGACACAAGTATCTCCTTGTATCCTACCTAAAGGGCCTCGAGGCTGCCCCAAGTGCCTGTGTGAGCTTTACTCAATATAACCACAAATTAACCTATCAAAGCATTAAAGTTGCTATTACCAGTGAAAATATATCAGCCTATGAGTGAACAAAATAATAACCCACAACAATAAAAATAATATATGAGATATGGGGGGTGTCTAGTGTCTAGTGTTCTTGACAAAACCAAAAAAGAGCAAGTTGAGTCAAGTGTTACCATTCGGTGGAAACACTGCTTAATACTGTCATATAGTATGACTTCCACTGCAAGTTAAGATGAAGGAAGTAGCGAACGGAGACTGTTAATCTGTTTAGCCCTCTCAGCAGTGCTACCAACATGGGTCCAGACCACGGGGAGCCTCCGCATGGCCGCCGCTTCACACATTCGCTGCGGTGTGGAGCCCTTTGATACGTCCGTTTGAGGGGCAACCATTTGAGAGAAACTTTGACACAACACATCGCATCTCCTGAACAGAATGCCAGTGCACCGTGATATGTTCGAAGGCAAGAGTAATTTAATTCAATTATAAAATAGCCTAAACGGACTACAGGATTATCCTCTTTAGTTTCGTCAAGTGTAATGATGTGGCTCTGTGTTTTTCTGATTAGGGCCCGAGCCTTTCTCTGCCATAAAGAGACGGAGAGAGAGAGAGAGAGAGAAAAAAAAAGAGCATTGGTCCTTTCAATTCAATGCACACTGGTCTAATAAGCTTCAGGGCTCATTATAGAGAGGAGAGAGGCTTCTCCCTTTCTCGCAAAATGCAAGTAATGAGGCATTTGAAATATTCCACAACATTAGGATAACTGAAATTGGAGAGTAAGCCCTATAAGCTTTGCTTGTGTAACACATTTAAAAGTGCTCGTTCTTTCCCGAGGCTGCTATGTTTTTCGCTTTCAGTGTCTCACCTACTGAGCTCCGTGTCTGTTTGGCCTGGGCTGCACCGTTTTCATTTTCTTGTTTTGCTGGATGGCCGCGTTCACATGATGAACACATGCAGAGATGTTAAACCAGCTTCCTTGGCTTGCATTCAAATACATTCTTTTGATGTTTTATATTCAACAGCACTGTGTGTACTATTAATGATTTGCTCTGAGACGTTTTTACATCCCATCCTGCAGTTTGTAATACCCCGAGGCCTAATTTTGGGATATGTAAGCATCCTAATCACTCCACCTGATTTCACTGAGATGTTTTCATTAGATGAAAGAGCATCAAAACTGAACAATGGTACACTCATCTGGTGGGAAGTCAGTCTGTTCAGTCTTAAAAGTAAGCCCTGTTTGAGCTGATGGAGCCCATTGCTAAGGAGATTATCTCCTGTTTTTGAGGCGTGAAGCAGCTTAGCCATACACCCCTCTGGACAGGAAGCCAGTCCATTGCAGGGGCTCAACCCACATCCATCTTTTAAACACAAACTGCCAAGCAGAGAGGGATTTGCTCCAGTTTTTTTTTTTATTCTTCGGTGTGACAGAACCCAAAGTATCCAGCATTAGCACAGACACTTACCAGGTTTTGGTTTTGATCTACTTCTGAGAAGTCATCTGTTCTAATTTAGTACACCGGGCCAGGTGGTAAATCTTTCTGGTTTATAACCGCAGCTTCCTGCACAGGGTACATTTTAGAGTGTTTTTTTTTTTTTTTTTTTTTAAATAGTTTGATAATGAATACCTTCCTAATTGGGATGCCATAATCACTTTTTTTTAGGTTTTGGACTGCTGGTTGAATAAAAGAAAGGATATGAATATGTTATCTTGACTAATGTTAGCTTTGTGATGAGCCAAATGATTAATTGATTAATCGAGAAAATAATAAAATGTCAGTGAAAATAGTTGCTGGTTGCAGCTCCATTTGAGCAGTGGTGGCAAGATTATTGGAAAATCTGTACTCAAGTATAAGCACTGTTACGGTGCTAAAATATTACTCAACTACAAGTCAAAGTAATGGCGTTAGAACTATACTTCAGTAAAAGTATTTGTTCCATAGACTACTCAGAGTGCTAGTTACTTTTAACCGCTGATGTCACAGTCACCTCTCCACACTAGGGATGCAAATTTTGTTCGTTTTCCTTAACCAGTAGTTGAAATCCCTGAAAACTGATTAATCATTAATGATTTATAAGATACAACAACACATGTTTTGTCTTCATTTTATTTTTTTCTCTCTTTTGTTTCCTTTGGGTCATTTTTTTGTCATTTTAAATCCAGGCTTAATTTTTATTATTCAACAAACCGCTCCACCAGACGACACTACAAATGTCAAATGAGCAATTACTGCCATGACTACTGATTAAATATCCATGAAAACATTTTTAATTGGTTAAATTCTTAACAGCAATTAATGGATTAATGATTAATTATTAACATCCTTACTCCAAATGTCTGCAGCTGCAGCATTCTTTTTTTTTTTTTTAGTCGTTTGTCATAGTTTTCATTGGCCCGTTTGCAATCAGATTACCTGATTGGCCACAAAAAATGCAGATAAAAGGTTTGGATAGTACTTCAAATTGTACTCAGTACTCAACTATGATTTGAAAAGTAACTAAGTAGATTACAACTTGTAATGCACACTTCAGTTCAAGTAAAAGTACAGACTTGAAAATCTACTCATAAAAGTACCCCCCCAAAAACTACTTAATTACAGTAATTAGTTACTTCCACCCCTGCATTTGAGACAGGGTATTAGTTGTCCAGGTCCCTCAAAGAGAGCAGAGAGACAGAGTTGAAAAAAAGCGATATCCAGTTACAATCCATCCATGTTACATTTTCCATCCATTTATAACACCACTTGAAAGGATGTTTATTTAACGTGTCTGCTGAGTAAATCAATAAAAAGCCTGTGGGTTGGATGTTGAAATAAGAGATCCTTGGCTGCAGCTGAGTTGCTTATTAACTACTATTTTGAATTCAAATAGCACCAAATGCAATTGTCTGAAATGGCAATACACACTATTTGACTGTCTATATGTTGTACATTTATGCCAAGTGAACCAAACGAAGGCAGTTAAGCTGGAACATTCACTAAAAAACAAATGACGTATGAACACATTACCAAGGTTTGAAGTAAACACCCAGAAGAATCAGGCTAAAGTAGAAGGAAATGATGGGTGGAAACAGACTATACTGCTGTGGTAAATGAATTAATTCATATTAAGAAAACATAAAGGCTTACTTACTACTGGAGTCTTGAAGTCAGGCTTGAAAATAGCATTTCATTTTAGAGATAGTAAAGAGTGTTGTTAGTACAGGAATGGCCTGACTGTCTGCTCTTCACTTTCATTCATATTTTATTTTCCAATAATTAAAAGTCATAACAAAATGAAATAAACTTATTTTACATATAATTTCCAAGAATGCAAAAAAAATTAAACATACACCCAACAAATACCCAATTTAAATTGAACAAATACCCAAATGAACAAAAATAAAACTTAATTAGACTTACAGAGGTTGTTGTGTGTTAGTTAAAGAAGAGTATTAACTGTGATAAATTAAATGACCATGCTGTTACCAGAGATCAAGGAAACATGTTAATACATCCCTTAACATGACTGCTGCAGCTGCAGTGTACCCCTCTAAAACTTCCCTTCCATAATCACTTTCTATGTCCATTTCACGTTAATTAGAGTTCAAATTGTTGCCAAAATTTTTCGCTGAATCTGTTAGTGTCTGTTTAGGAGTCGTAAGAAGTCATTAATAATCTTGTAGATGGCATAGATGTTTATAATTGTTTAAATGAACAAAATGTTAATGGAGTTTGGCAGGCAGTGAGACAGACGGCCACTTAACTTTACATCCAGTGTGTATTTTCAGAGCAGTGGGCTTTTTTTTCAGAATAAAAGGCTTAAAGGATAATTATCCTTTAACTTTAGATTGACAGACAACTGACAGTTATAAACAGCTGATCAATTTACAGAGGAGGACTCATCGCCGCTTGTTGGTGTAAATTTATGAGGCTGCGCGAATCCTGCACTCCTGAGGAGCTCCTGCAGCCTGTGTCTGAGGAGGAGGGTGCAGGGAGGGGAAACAACTCGCTTCAACCGTAGATTGTAAATTAAACAGGATTACAACC
>JAJHUR010120121.1:0-42304 GCA_027495735.1 Lutjanus campechanus
AAAGCTTTCATCCAATAGATGTTGTTTCTCATTGATGAAAACAGAGCCAAAACAGGGGAGTTGACTGGATTTTTGTCTGGGCATCACGGCTCATGTTTTGATTTTCAGCTAGAGAAATCATATAAAATGGTATGAATGACATGACATTTTCTTATTATGATTATAGCGACTGACATGCTTATCACCATTATCACAGTATTATACAAATGTACTAATACTGTTAAAATAAAACCCTCAATGAATCAACTTTTATATTGAAAACCACATCAAATTCACATCTCCATGCACTTTTTGTTTGTATAAACATTAAAATAATAACATAACCTCTGGTCAACACACACGGACACACACACGCACAGCCAGTCCTCTGTGTTGCATTTGACTAGGTCTATATGCAATGACCACATGCACAATTTACATAAAGAAAAATTATTCTTAATAGGACAGTGATGGCAACTGCAATGAGCCCCACAATAACTGACACAAGTGTTGTGAGTCTGTAGTGTTTCTCCTGTTGGAACACTTTTCAATTAGAGTCTGGAGCAGACACACAATGCATGACAGCAGCCGAACAGTGTGTAGTGTTTTCAGAAGACTAAAAAACACTAGAAGCTTCAGTGTACATTGTTGACAAGCTAAGTTAGACAGACAAATCATGACATTTGCCTCCATTCTGAAATCCCCACATCATGCATTGAGCTTAGCTAACTAATTTACTTTGCCGTTACTGTAAAGTCGTGGATGATGATCCATCTTTTTTTCTGCATGTTCCTCAAACAGTGTGACCATCTTTAATTAAGTTTCCCTTAGCACTTTTATATACATACATATTTTAAAAAAATATGACCACACTTCATACTATTAGACAGTGAACAAAATCTCCTGAAACTGTGACTGCTTTATGCTACGTTTTCATTTCCCCAAACAAACCCATGTTGCATGCTGTGAATGCACACCTGCATCTGGAAGACAGTGGCTGATTCCGATGCTGTATTTACTGTGAGTATTTTATGTCATAGTAAACAAAGTCTTAACAATAAGTAAAATCTGAAAAGGTAAAACTAACTGTTTCATCATAAATTATGAAGACTATATAGTGAATTATGGAGACTGGACTACAGTATAACATGAATCTAATTTCAACCCTGTCTCCTAGAAATTATGTTTGTATATTACATAACAGTTTTCATAATTAGGCTGAGTTGACAAATGTTATTCCTGCCAGGCTTATGTTCACAGACAATGTTTCTTTGAAACAATAACATCCAGACTCCTGCAACAAAAGGACTTTGGTTAGAGTAAATATTGTAATCTTGGGTAGGTTTAGACAATAACAGCACTTTGGTTGGGGTTAGGGTTAGATTTAGGTTAAATACTTATAAATAACTATCATGTCTTAAATCACTGTTGACTTTTGAATAATGCTTTAGTCACAATGACAGGAAAATGTATCACAGGATTACCTAATTTGGCAGAAAACAGATGAATTGTGGTCAGTGAACATTTTACTCATTCTGATATCAACATTTTTGCAACTTGTCAGGTAGGTTAAAGCCACAATATGTAACATTTCTGCATTAAAAACACTAAAACATATATTTTGATATGAAACGTTTATGTTTAGTTGTGTACTTACATTATCACAAGTGTTTCTAAATCATGGTCAAATCCAGGGAAATCTGTCATTTATTCATGGTAGCAGTGCATTTCCTGCTGGCTGCTTGTTGTTACAACATCTGGGAAAACACAGGATGTGTCAGAGGGAGTGAGATGACAAACATACATATGGTAAATAAAACTGTAATATTGCCTTGTCCATGAACGTGGACTCTGCCAGTTGTTTAAAAGTGAATACATTTCCCTCAAAACATATTTGCTGTTGCAAATATGTTGTATGTAGCCTAAACATAATTTCTAGGAGACAGTGCTGTTTCTAGAGACCCTGGAGAAATAATTTTACATACAACATGCATGTGAGTAAGATCACAGGGTCTGAGAGGAAATGTGAAGAGGATTTTCGGATTCAATTTAAGTATAACAAAGGTACTGTCTCGATTTAAAACGTGTGAATTTTAAAATATTGTAATAAACTTGTTGGTTGCCTTTACTGATTCATGTCTGCTGCCCCAGATCACAACGCTAATAACATTTCAAAGTACATGACTACAGAACAGGAAGGATTTGTGTTAATGATCCCCGTATGCAAATGACCCCTTTCACATCTTTGCATCTCATCTCTTTGTTTTTCGGCGCACCCAATGCTCATCAGCAGCCGTGACCATGAGACTTCCCACAGTGAGGAAAAATCTGGGCATGTTTAGGAACTCCACTGTCAGTGTTGAAAGGTATCTTACCAGGGGGGCTTTCTAATTAAACTGGTGCCCAAACCAAGGCTGTGGGAGATGGTGCATCTGCTATGCAAAGTGCCTAGAAATCCTCCAGCTGCCCATCTGCAAAACTTTTCATCTGGCCTCCATCGAAGGAGGAGGAGGTTTGGGAAAATGCCTTTATTTTTCATAATCCCCCCTCTCTCTCTCTCCTACCTTATCCATATTTCATGAAGAGCTCTGGAGGTATGAAATTGTCTGAAACTAATCCACTACTGGATATTTAGTCCCAGATTAAAATCACTCGCTTCACTGCCTCATAATTCTGCTCCTATTGATTGCCTGGGTCCAAATATAAGTCAAGGATGTACAGAACATTTTTCCCGAGACTTTCTGCAATTGTATCAGCGCTGCTTGTCTGCACTGAATCCATGCAAATGGTGCCAACCAGAGCGAGTATTTGTCAGGCTTTTGCACCAGCTCAGCACCGCGCGCGGTTTGTTTAGGCTCGTGTTTATATCGCCCTGACATTCCAAACTCGTTGTAACCCCTGATGGCACAAAAGCTACATTTGCACACCTAAGCATGATTTAAAAAGATCTCAAAGCAGCCCACAATGATCAAGAGAGGCAGCAAGAGTCTTTACTGTTGTGTAAAGAGGGGCTCATGTGAGTATTATGACATGTTAGAGACACTCAAGGGCAGATTGAACCATTGTTGCCTGAGGTAAAAGTGCAGTTATTTTCCCGCTAGGCTGTAAAAAGGCCTGCCTGTCAGCAATGCAAAATAATACAAAGAGCCTCACATCCTACATGAATTATGAATAAACTTTAGGGTGCACATAATGATATACTAGAGTATAAATATGGCATATTCTGACAGTGTTGTACATACAGTGTTATAGTTTACAAAATCTAGTCTTTTGGTCCAATTGTCACATCAGGCGGCAAATTCAATACAAGCTGACAAAAAGCGCCACAGCCTGTTATCAACACAAAGAGAATGAAGATGAGAGGAAAATACCAAAGAGAGTGGTGCTCACAAATAAACACAAAACTGTACGAGTCACTGGCAAGCGCTCTTTGGTGGACATGGGTGAAAAAAATCTATATTTTTGTTATTGTTAAAAAAAATCCTCTGAAAAGGCAAGAAACATTTAAAGTGTTAGTCCACCACCCTATAGTTTCCCTGACGTCTCTGCCCTGTCTGTGGTACTCAGCCCCAAGCCATCAACAGATCACAAATATATGGTAGCAGCAGGGCTGTCCTGTACTGTAACTGTACTTTTGTGTAAACATTACTCAAACATGAGTAAAATGGTAAGCTACATGTTTGGTGTTCTGGGGAGTATTTGTAGCAACAGAATTATCAAGGTGAACTACATAAAACTGTAACGTTCAAAACTGGGTAAAGCAGTCAAAATTCAAAATATTGGAGTGAGTTAAAAAATAAAATTCACCTGCTGCAGTAAAGGAGAAATACGCAGTGTACTGACAGAATATTGACCCATATTTGATCAGCACTGCGTAGTTTGACAGTTTGATCCGAGTTTTGTGAGCAGTATGTATTCAGACGCCTTTTCCCCCCAACTTTACTGAGTAAACGAAGCAGAAAGCATTTATTTTGGTCTGACATGGTGGTGCCGTACTGTGACTTTTAGTGGCAGTGAATGTCACATGCAGAATCTTTAAATAACATTTGGAGCAGAACATCCTGTCAGCCATAAGGAGTGCATAGTCTACCATAATGCTGGATTAGCATGTTAGCTCCATAGCTGACTGACACCTGATCATGACAACATTTTAGGTTAGTACAGATTTCAGTTGATTAACCTGACTTACAGTAATACCTTGTTGGGGAAAAAAGTGAGGGGAAAATGTGGGTCAGTATATCAAAAATATGCAAACAGCTTTCCAGCAGCTTGAAACTGGGTCATTGGCAGGTATTTTTTGGTTGTGTGTTACAGTCAATTTAATTTCATAATCATAATTTAAAGTATAATTCCTCTTGTTGTGCTTTGAAAGTGGTTGGGACGCACACAGGTGTGAATGATTTTATAACCAGAGGCAGTGTTCAAGTCACAGTGTAACCTATACTCCCCACAAATGCCGGTGTTGCCGACAAATCATTCAGAAGCATCTCTCCTCATCTCTCCTCAAATTTTAACATTTTCTTGCTGTTTGAGCCGAGCTGGATGGAGAAACAACGGGAGGGCCTTCTCAAGGCGAGCTGTGGGGGTGGGGACCTCTTCAGATTTGCGTTGGTGCTGTTTTCCTGCAGGGCGCTCTCCAACACACCATCCATGTGACTCAATCATCACAAGGCTGAAGAAGATGGAGATGTGTTGATTCATGGCTGCCAGAAAATCACAGCCTGACTATTCAGTGCCAAAAGCCACGCATGCATGGCAGGTGAGAATCTGAATGAAACTCTGAAACTCTGCAGGAGAAGGAGAGGGTGAGGGAGTAATAAGCACCAGTCTGTCACTGTGTCTCTGTTCGTTTTTCAAAATGATGTCTGAGGGAAGTAATAAAAAAGAATACCACGGGAAGTTTGACTTGAAAACATGTGCAACCGAACAAGAGTTGAACAAAGTGCAATTTTATAAAAACTAGAGCGGTATTTTGCCTGATTCACTCAGTAAACTTTGGAATCATCATTTAAAAACCATAAATAAAATACTAGAAATGCCAGATGACATTTACTTGAAGCAACAACAGAGTGCGTTCAATGTAAGATACAAGCCAAAATTGAAATTCTGCAACAACAACAAGCAGCAGCTTATCTTTGTCTACAAGGAAAAACTGAAGCACTTCCATGTGCACTTGATTAATTATGGAAATAAGTATTTGTTTGTTTTCTCTGACTCTTTGGTGCAATAATCTGGCTGCAAATTGATTTTCAGCAGGCGCTAGCTAGAGTATCATGTCTGGTATAGTACAAGCCCTCTTGTCTCCAAAGATTATTCCATCTATGAAGAGTCTGGCAAGTAAACAAAGGAACAGGTGGTTGGCTGCAAAAGAGGCAAAGGAATAATACCACGTCCACAGTACATGGATCCGTGTCTGTTTGTTGTTCTCAGCTTCCAGGCTCTCGAGTCTCTGACTGTGAGCATGGGCCTAATGACAGTGTTTAGCCATGTCCTCAAGTTCAAAAACATCCAGAAGCTTTGACAATAGTGCTGTTCCTCTGGTCATAAATTGTGTTTTATTTTCCTGTTTTTTCCCCTGCTGTCACTTACATGGTCACTCTGTAGCTGCGGATCTAAAAGCCTCTTTTACTTACAACAAAGCCCATCTAAAATGCTTATAGGAATAGTTTGACATTTTGGGAAATACAGTTGCTCACATTCTCGCCTCGAGCTAGATGAGAAGATCGATTCCTCTCTCTGTCTTGTTGAATATGAAGCTAGAAGAGAGTCAGCTTAGCTTAGTCTGAAGACTGCAGTCAAGTTAACTGTGAAAGTGTAACTTCACACTTTTTACACTTTGGTATTTGTTTGATTAAAGGGGTGTTTAACGTTTTTCAGGCTGTTGACCCCTTAACTGATAACGAGACAGCGCAGACACCCTCTACTACATATATGGCATCAAATATTTTTGGGTCTTCTTTTGTTTGCATTAAGCCGTAGCTGCTAAGTCAGCAGCAGCTGTAGCATGGGTGATGTTTCCTGCATTCATTTCACCCTCTGCACTTTGGCTGGTGGTTTCTAGGGTGGAAGGTAGGCCTAAATCTCTTGCTTGTGAATTTACAAACGCTCTGGTGTCCCTCACAAGTGTGCCTGTAGGCTACACTTGGTATAACAGCCACAGTAAAATAATCAATACATAGTTAACAAATTCACTATGTTAATAGGTGCTGTACAGTGATTAAGTATGTTAGCTTTTGTCAGTGTTGTGTAAATTAAATGTTTTGGGTTTATTAATAAACTTTAATGATTTGATTATTCTGATTTATCAAACAAGTGATTTGCAAAAACATAGTGTCATGGTGAGAACAATAATATAACACAAGCAATACAATAGTATGTTTTTTCCCTGAAGGAATCAGAAATAAAAATGATTGTGCAGTATTTGGGAAACTTATATCCGGATCCCACATTCTGCCAAACAATGGTATGTCACTGTCTGACAGCAATGTGGGCTTGCTGCTGGCTAAAACTGATGATATAAATACAAAAATAGCTGGTGGAGGACACCAAATTGTGAATAATACATTGTCAAATGCCAAGTCGGACATTTGGCAGAAATTGGTGGTGTGATCAGAGACTTTGAGAATATTGTTGTCAACGGCTTTGCTGCTTGTGAAAAGTGCTGAAAAGTAGCTTTTGATAGCCTCAAGCTACGGTTGTCGTCCGTCACTATGGAAATGCATCCGGTTAAGAACCCACGTGAGTGACTGTGTACGTGTGTGTAGTTATGGGTGTGGTCTCTGGGCTTATATTAATGGTTCTGGGCAGGCGTGGATTTTACTTTCACCATTTTTACACCAAAATCAGCACACGTATGCAAGTTTTTTAAGTGTAGTAAACCCACCAAAAACAGGTGATTGACCCTTTTCCCATTACCAGTAGAGCTGTTAGTCTGTCTATTGTTTTCTTGATGTGTGCTGGAGAGCTGAGACTCAACTCATGTCTGCACAGGAGAGAAAAGAGAAGGAGGTTTTTAAAAGTCTCTCTGTATTCAGCTCTCAGTAATTTTGTAGCTTCCAAATCTCTGTGGTTTGAAGTTTAATTTCTTCTCTGTGTCGCTGTTCCATTAGTTATCAGCCTTATTTTATTTTACTGTCTCTGTTCGCTTTCAGCTGATAGGAGTCATGTTAAGTTACTGTTGATGAAAACATTTACTGATTTTGCAGTTTCATGATAAATAACAAAATACCAGAGGGCTTTAATTGTTAAGAATTTATAGGAAGTTAAATGTTTATACATCGTTCAGCAGCTTGACTAAATACAAGCGCCTCGTCAGTAAATAAACACTTTCAAGCGTCTGCGAACTCTGCTGCGCTGGCCTGCAGCACCAAGGCAAACCAAGTCAAGAAACACATGTAGATGACAAAGGAGCAAAAGCGGTGACCGGCCTCAATTGCCTCTGCCGAAAAGGGGTGAAAAATGTGTGTTCACCTGGTTATTGTGTTTATGTCACTGCCGATCGGAGCTGAAGACAATAAATACTCAAGTCTACTGCAGAATCATTTGAACCGGGACTGAATGCCAATTGTACCCTAACCCACTGAAGAAAAAAGCCAGGTGTTAGGGGGTGTTAGTAGGTTTTTTGTCCAGGGTTAAAGGGGCTTTAGAGATAAGTGCAGGTGACGAGTTAGTCCTGGTTCTCAGCTGAGCTAGCTCAGGTCCACAACACTGGAGCCGTGCAGGACTCTGATACAACATGTGAGAATGCATCTGACAAATCCCCTGTTGTGAGCTACATATGTAAAGGGGCACATTCAGACAACATCTGTACCCGATTCTCAGGACATTATCAGAGTGCATAAAGTCAGCAGCTTGCTTGTGAAAGTAGCGGAATATTTAGCAGCTAAAGAGCCAGATACTGTATTTCTCTCAGGACACCAAAACAGCGCTAAAAGAAGAGTGAATATGGGGCTTATGCTCATCAGATGGCCAGAAGTGCGACTTCAAATGAATGCTAATGTTGCTCCATATACGCTGTGTGCATACATAGGCAACTGCATGTCAACAAGTTCACCATATCAACTTAAACAGTGATAATAATGTCAGGGTTGTGTTCACAGCTTGTTTCTGTTACCATAAATAACATATGATGTAGAGATTTTAAACCCACACTGTATTGATATTCTCCCATACTTCACGCTGCACTTCGGTCACAAGACAAGCCAATGAGGATCCATTTACTGTAGATACTTACTGTGAGTGAGCCGCTGCTGTAATGATGATACTTAAACAACACAACAACTGTAAATCAAGATAGAAAGTTGTTTCTCCTATTGGGTCAGGTTTGTGGGTCATCCATTTATATAACTCACAGCAAAACACATCAGAGCCAAAACTCATCTTGTTTGCTGGCAACCTGCTTCACTTTATGCTCATTCATTGCAAATGTAAAGCATAGCAGACTTGATTAGCCTAAAGAAGCGTTTCAGAGAGTATTTCTTGGCTGAGCTGGTGAAGTCATCTATCATTGACCAGCCCCAAATCTTCCACAGGCTCTGGGCTGCTTCTGCAGCACACAACACTGAGTCCAGACAGGAGAGCAAATAACCTGCTGTATGTTCTTGTTGATTCCCTGAAGAGGAATGTTTTTTAATGAGTCCCCCAGTGATGTCTTCCAGTCCCAAGGCCTTACTGTGCAGGGATCCTGGATCCCCACCCCCCCACCCCCTTTTTTTTTGAGTCCAATCATTTTACCTTCATATTGGAAATTCCCCAGTCGACCATGACTCTTCCTGAACCCATACTTCACTGAAAACATTACACTTCCCCTGCCACTGGATTTCAGCGGGGGGAAAACTCATCTGAATTTAAAAAACTGTGTCTTGTGAGAACAGAATTCCCAGGTGTGGTGAGCTTGCCCTGGAATTCAGATGTATCAGGTTCTACTGCGAATACAACTTATATCAAAGAGGGAGTGAGGATCATTTGCCAAATAGTGAGAAGATGAGACAATTCCACGGAGTTGTAACATGCTTCTAAAGTCTCACGAAATAAAAAAAGAGAAAGAGGACTGAAACAAGGTCAAAAATCTATCTGAAAGAACTATTTAGCCTTCAAAGGAGATTTGACAGTGTTCGTTGGTATAATTCAGCTTCATTTGTTAACTTCAATGACACAGAAAAACAGAGAAAACTATTCATTGATTGTGCCATATTGTTACTTCTTTTTACACATTGTCAGCTGAAATTGACAGCCAAGTTAAACTGAAAAATACACATTGTAAAACTTCACTTACTTAGGAGCTGACCAGTAAACTTCTGGCACCTGTCTTTGCTGCTTTATTTATCTTTCAAATTCCTTTGATAGCAATGTCTGCGGATTCAAAAAATGATGCATGCCCAGGGAAAGCTACCAAGACAGGACTTATAAGGAGTTAAGTTGAAGGTATTTTCAAAGGTCACACTCTTATGAGTTATTTTGCCTCAGGGTTGTGTGAGTTTGAGTTTTCGAAGTGATATTTCTGCTTATTTTCTACCTGGACCTAAAGTTCCTATTTTTGCTGAGTGTTTTCAACATAAGGGAATCCCCTGATGGCAGCGGTTTATAAATCTAAATCTTAAATACTTTCACTCTAATATAATCATCTGCTACAGTTTGTTTATGGTTGATTTTAAATAGATTCTAATGAGTTTGGCTATGGGCAGGAAACATGCAAAACATTTCGAGCTAAGAAAACCCGAGTCTTTTTTCCTTTTCTGTCCAGCAACATAAACAAGGACAAGTGTGAGGAACAGTAAAAGTCACAGCATTTTAGAGTGCTGCAGTGTGAAAGCTATTGAGTTGAAAGGACACATTTTCAGTGCTTTTTGTGTTCAGATGTTGGTTGTGCTTGCCCCTGTGGGTGTGTATAAGCTGCGAGAGCAGCTCTGCCAGCAGAATGGAGGTATGTAAAGCTCAGCAGTTTAGCAATTATGACATTTTTATGATGGTGAAAACTAGGAGGAAAAAAGCCAAGGGTAACAACAACTGGATTCATCTTTAGATTTTTATGCTTAAGCACCAAAAGCCTCATAACATTTGCCTCATTTTGTGTCACCGCCTCTTCTCTCAATTTTCCCAGACACATACAGTGTTACCTGTCCACCAGATACCATCAGACTGCAATCGCCTCAGTCCCCTCATAGATATGTGTAGATGCTGCATTGGCCACTTTGGTCCATTGCTTCGATATGTCAACATTGCTGCCATATCGGTTTGGGCAACACTGGCCTGTGGACAAATACATGTAAATGCAGGAGCTTTTGTTGTTGTCGATAAGAAACACTATAACGTTTACATTTCCCAGCCAATTTCAGTGACTCATGGTATATTCAAGGGTTTATAATCTATATGGAGTAAGTTTTGTTTTTCTAACTTACTCCATGCAGATAATGAACCCTTGATTATAAAAACGACATGGCATGACAGTTTTGCCCTTTCCAATATGGAAGCGACAGTGACGTGCGTTCTAAAGGCAAATTCAGCATCCATGTGTGGTTATGAGTTTCCTCACTCTCCCATACCCATCTCCTCACCTGCACCTAATTCCCTCATCAGTCAGTCTGCATCAGTGACAGATTGGCGATCTGGAAATGGACCCTTCCTACAGTAAGTCCCACCCCTTTTTGCTCTGTGCTCCATTAAATGTTGAGCAACCTTGGAATCCTCGGTCAACTTTCTTCTTTCCTGTTTCCTGCACAGATGTGCTATGTACCAGGCTCAGCTGTGTTGGAAAAAAAAATCATTTTTAAAAAGAATTTGCTGCTGGACCTGTAAAAGCACCACATATAGTATATGGTCACTTCTTAAGCTCACTAATGTTACCAAAATGCTAGCAAACTGGCTAGCTGATTTGAGCTAGCTTGATGTAGATTAGTTTGCCAGTTAGTATCATTTGTTTATCAGATATAACTAGTTAGATAACATCTAATGTATGTATTTTTATTTTTAGTTAGCCAGATAGCGAGCATTTTTCTAACATTAGCAAACTTTAATATGTGATTATACAGAGTTACTTTTACAGCAACATCTTTTAACCATCCTTAAAATCTGCTTTTCTTTTCGACTGGGAAAATGCCACAAGGGCTGCCTAACTACGGGCTGCTTGAGTCACAGTATGGGTCATAATAATAATAATAGTAATAATTTTGTTCTCAATAATTTTGAATTTTAAAATTGTATGCCTGCAGCCCAAAACATTTGAGATCAGCACCCTTTACATGTTAGTGAACTATTCTTCCATGATCCCCTCAGTGTAGTGAGTGGAAAGGTAAAGTGAGAAGCAAACATGAAAATTAGGGAGGATGAAATTCAACATTACTTCAGAGTTATCAGGCTAAAGAAAAATGAATCAAGAGAGCAAATAACCAAAAGCCCTTTTGGCTGAGGGTGATGAATGTGTAAAAAAATATAACAGATCCTAGTTAATCTGGACTCTAAAGTTTATGTGTTCTTTTCAGTCTGTGGTTTTTTCTAAAGCTTTTTATTTTAACATTCGGCTGCGTATAGTTTTGAAAATAAGACAGGTGTGTTGCAAATGACAGGGTTGTTTTTGTTACTATTCCAGATCCTTTGTTCTTCTGTCAGATCATCCTTGTTACAATGTTGGTTTCTTGCCTTGTGTTTTTGCTTTCAAGCTTCTGTAACCTGAATCTGAACCTCAAGCTGGACCTGGACCTGCACCTTCCTGCACCTTCTTTATCAATTAATCACTGAAATCATCCTGTCTGCCTCAACTGTCTGCACTCGGGTCCTTCACCTGTTACCACTCTTCCTCACCATTGTGACATTTAAAATTTTTATGGCGTAGTTTCTTGTTTGCCAGCTGGCCTAGATGATAATCAGCAGTGGACTGGAAATGAAAATTGGCTATGTAATTTAGACTCACCCACCAACCTCGTCTAAATTCATCTTAATCAGTTAATTTTATTAGTATTTTTATCAGTCTAGTATTATTCTTTAATAAAAAAGAGAAGATAGATAAGATGAGGAGGAGATAGAAAGGTAACTTTTTTGTTATTAAACTAACACTCATTATCCTCTCCTCACATGTATGACCAATGTGTGTTTCCATTATAATTGTATTGGACCTGTAGCTCACTCATTTGGGCCAGTTGTCTGACACCAGTCCACTGACTTTGTTTGTCTGTCGTGTGTGCAGGTCCAGATTGGCCTGACAGTGGAAAACAGATCACAGAATGTGCTGGAATTCTCCAGAACGTCCAAATGCTCCGTCCAAGTCATGACACAAGTCAGGACAGACAGAAATAGACTATCTCCAGTGCAGCTATGGTGTATTTAATACCAGAAAGATCAAAAGTCAGTCTTTTTGTCCAGTCTTTGAACTTGTGACAGTTGATTTAATTAGCATAAGGCACCAGTTACCCCAGAATTTTGAACTTTCAATCTTAGCTTGGGGTCTAGTGAAGTCCAGTTTAGAAGTTTAGAGCACAGTTTTTTATATATTTCTGGGTTTTCCACAAAATGATGGTCATTATAATGTCAGCTGGTATTCCTGTAACAACAAAATCAATGGATGATTGTTTGTTGTCCAAAAAATCCTAACAACATGTACTGTTGGTGTCCTGATGTTAACCTCTGGTTGTGATCATCAAGTGTGAATCCTTAACCTTCAGTTTAATGTAAGCTCTGGGTTAACTCTGGCCTTTCTGGAGCCAAAGTTTAGGTTAGCCCAGGGCTTGGAAGTGCAAGAGTCAAAAGCCTCAGGCCCAGAGATCAAACTAAGAGATATTTGAGCTTTCTGAGATTTTGCCATGGATTTGTTGGTTGTCTCTCATACTTAAAGTAGAAGTCAAAGAATAGTGGATTGTGAGCAGAATCTTGCCCTCCACCAAAACTATTGATGTGTGAAGTACTCCCTTTTCAGGTAAGATCAAACTGAATTTTTCATGAAGCTACACTACCTAACAATAAAAAATATGAGATTCAAGTGAAGTCTTAATTTATCATCTGGTTTTGGTAATCAATGCCTTCATTGTGGAGAAACTTATGCAAACTGAGCCTGAGCTGCAGTCTTCACCAGGCTGTTTAACAGCTCAGACTGTGGACAGCTCCTGGTGCTGAAATGAGGTCCAATAAACCTACTAGATGCAACCACCTGAATGATTTAACAGTTTTAAATAAAACCATACCAGATCTCTTCATATCAAACACAGTTTATACTCTGCAGCATTATTTCACAGTTGACCCTTCCTAAGACCCACCCGCTTTTGACAAGAACAAACAATGATCATTCCCTAACCCTAATCAGGTGGGGTTTTTGTCCCAAACCCTCACCCAGATCTTAATTGCAGTGTTGTCACATTACAAAACATAATTAGCTAACTAATCATTGATGTAGATTTGTTAGCTAGATAGATAGCATTTTGCTACAGCATTTTCTGTTTAAAAAAACATCATTTATCATCTTGATGAAAAGACGTTCAGAATAGATTCAAAAGTTAATATTTTAAACTATTCAAAGATGTTGATGTTGAGCGTTCACATTCAAACCATATTTCACTGGGATTGGCAATAGTGAGATTTTTCATCCACTGTAATTAGCAAATAATAACCTAATGTCACTTTGAGCCTCAATACAAAACCACATCAAAACTTCTCTCTTGAAAGCCAGAAGAAAATACCTCACACAGACTCAAACCCCTGTCTCCCACATGAAAGCCCTGTATTTAACCCATTGAGCCACCACATCTTTGTTGCTCTTTGTACTATGTCCCAGTAATCCTTCAGAGTAGTCAGAGTTGTAACTAACTAATAAGAACTTCTCTTAGTGTTAGGCTGCAACAGAACCACACTTTCTTATTTTACATTAAGAATTTCCTCCATCACAATGTCCTGGAAGCTTCTTGTTGGCAGCACACAGACTATATAAATAACATAGCCTATATATAGCCTTTAGAGGAAACAAAAAGGGAGAAAGTTGACTGAGGTCCCAAAAGGAGCAGGACTTTGGAAGAATCGATAGAGAGAAGTGAAATTGTCAAACAAGGATGAGACAAACACACTTTACTGTTCATTCTTCCTTAAAACTCCTGTTTTCATTATCTACTTTTCACCAGAGGGACATGATGTCTTGTTTTTAATGCTGGCTTTGACTGTAGCCGGGCTTAACATTAGAATTGATGAATCGATCGCAAAGATCATGTCTGATCCCTCCACATCTGTCAGAACATTAATGCGTTTGCTATATACTGCATCTAAGCTGGGTAGCCACACAACACAGGGCTGCTAAAGCTGTAATATCAAGACAAAAAAAATCAACCAAACAGTCTTACAAATTTAATTAATTTTCAAATTAAAGGGTACATGCAAAACATTTAGAAGGATCTATTAGCAGAAATGGAAAATAATAGTCATAAGTATGTTTTCATGAGTGTATAATCACCTGAAAATAAGAATTGTTGTGTTTTCATTACCCTAGAATTAGACATGTTTATATCTACACAGACCTTGGGTCTCTTCCCCGGAGTACAGCGTGTTACACTGCCATGTTTCTACAGTACCCCAGAACAGACAAACCAAAGCAGGCAAAGCAGCATGCATGTTTTGTTAGTTCCATGGCCACAGTAGTTCCTCCTACATGCTTGGCAAGGAGGTCAGCCGTAATCCACCATTTCAATGCTAGATGCCGCTAAATCTTACACACTGGCTCTTTTAGTCAAAGAAATATTCAGTCACCACTAACTGTCTCTGCTGCAGCTGTAAATCTGTTTTGGCCCTACAATGTCATTGCCAAATCTTGACTTATCCAGTGGAAATGCCCATTTCAAATTGGATCATCAGCAGCCTTAGAATAATAATAGCTTTATAAAAATTACTGCAATTAGACTCGCTGTGTTGTTGGTGCAGGGTATATGCAGGTATAGTGTATACACTTTTTTTCAGTCAGCTGCTGAGGAGTGATAATTGGTTATGGTTAGAATATCAAGGTAAGCCAATCAGCACCAAAGTAGGGCAGGTCATGCCTTCACCTCATTATCCTGGAAAAAAAATATTGTCCAATAAATAAATTAATCTCTAACTGAAACACCTTGTTTCATCTTAAATATGTCTTATATTCATGCATCAGGGACAAGTCACTACCAATACCCAGGGATTGCTGAATTGTTCCTAGCAATAATTTTGATTTAAAAAATTGTCTGTCAGTGTCTGTTACTTAGTGAGATTTAGTGTTGTGACAAAGCACCTGCTGGTTATAGACACAAAATGATGCTTTTTCACGTTTGTGCACTCTTTTTTTTATTAAATATGTAGTATATGAAGAAACTAGTGACAAATCTAATTAGTTACTAAATATGCAAGAGTTGTCTTACACGTCAGTATTTGTAATAAGTGTGTTTATCCTTTGCTGTACCATCCACCTTTTAAAAAAAACTTGGCCATAAATTAAGAGTATACTCACTTTTCCAGGCACCTCTACACCACTGTCAATACTGAACTTTAGTTTTTTCAAGACTTGCTACCCAATTAAACTTTTCTGGAATATTAAAAGATACAATCAGAACGATCTAAAATAGAAAATATGCACCTATCCTCTGCTACCCGATTAAATCTCTATCTGCAATTTATTTATTTTAATGTTATAATCGACAAGGGAGACGAAAAATGAATTGCCACAGGTTATTTAAAAACCAAAAAAGGGAACATTGACCGCTTACAGGCAAATGTCCAACCTGTACTTAGCCGCAATATCAGTGGAAATGTTCTATTTTGGGTTTGGGTATAACTGCACATCTGCTGAAATCATACTGAGCATCCAATCTACAGTAACTTACCTGCTGTGATTGTCCAACGCTTTCGTTCAAACAAATTATTCTAGGTCTTTAACATAAACCAATGACGTTAAATAGACACCCAGAGTGTGTTACAATGTTTGTATTGTACACAACAGGAAAGATAACGTGTCTTATTAAGCAAAATACCAAAATATAAAATGGTGATGTAGTTACACAATGAAAATAATGAAATACTGGCCTGAAATAAACTGCAGCTCTTGAACAGCAGCTAAACAGGGTGGTTGCTAAGTGACAACATGCTATAAGTCACACTCAAACTCTTTCAGTCAGTGCAGTGATATTTAAATTAGCTGCTGTGTGATGTATGACAGGTGCTAAAACAGAACTATCCTATTATACACTCTGTGTGGCGCTGCTATTCCTGCCTGCTTTACAGGGTTAACAGGGTTAATGTAGGATGTGGTGGCTCGTGTCCAAGGGGGAAAATGATTTTTTCTGCTGAAATATCGCACAAAAAGCTGAAAAGATCAAGCAGAACTTATCTGACCAGCTTCACCAGCTGATTTCCAGCATCACTTTGATGTGTTATTGTTTTTCCACACTTTATATTGCTTTTTTTTTTTTGTGCTTTCACACTTTATATTGATTATTTTCACTGTCACTTGTATTTTTATTGCTAACAGTAAGTTCATTCTCTATTGTTTATTTTTAGACTTCCTGAACTTCTTATTTATTCCTGTCTATTCTTTATGATGTTGTGATATTCTTTATTAGACAGTATTAGGCCCTTTATCAGACCCTTATTAAACTTCCTTAGAGGATAATTTGGGACAGATGACAACAGAATTGTACTACAAACTAAACTGTATTATTTCCCACTGTTAGATTATTATTATTAGATTTTCTTAGAAGGTAATTTAGGACACAATATAACAGAAATGTATTGCTAGACTTTTTAAATTTCACCTTAATGCGTCCATAATTACCCTCTAATAAAGTCTAACGTGGTGTCTAATTAATTAGAGTGTGGCTGTTTTTTCACTGACTAATAAAGAATGTGTCATTTCAGGTTTTTGTCTAATTTAATACCAAATATGGCTTGTAACATCCTATTAGTGTATTGTAACATAAGGTGTGACCAAGGTTATGTATTGTGAAGCTGTCAGACTGGTGATGAGTCAGACAAATCCTTTAATGTGAGACATCATATTGTGAATTCTAAAAAGGAGTTCACCTCTGGGAACTTTCAGTGAGGTGTGCACAAGCAGCTGATGGATGTCTGCCTTTACTGATGGCCTAAAAAGCTAACCTGAGTTTGTCCTAATGGCACCACGGTCTGTTGAATACATATCCAGTAATAGAATGTGTGTGTATGAGTGTGTGTGTGTGTGAGAGAGAGAGAGAGAGATCACATGGCTCATGAGAAATCCTCCATAGGGATAGGTTCCAGCAGATTGGGCTGCCGTTAGGGAAAGCGCCGCCACATCCAAGAATTTCGTTCTGAGCCTCGATTTCCTCTCAGGGCTCGCGGTGGTGTTTGTTTTTCCTAAACATTGTTTACTTTCTTGGGTGTGGGTGTGTGCACATTTGTGTTTATGTTAGTTTTCATAGATCTGACACTAAAACTGAGTGCCTGGCAGTAATAAAAATTAAATCCCTGTCGGCTTCCATTCCATGAAAAATAGATTATGCTCACAGGTCCTAACTGACAATGTCTTTTTATTTCAGGTAATCTTTGCAATGACACACCTGACAGTGCCTGCTATAAACAGCATGAATACTGAGGTTACTGGTAATTCACCACATACACTACAGTAATTAATACAATTCACCAACATACCATTACATATAATGAATCAGGTAGATGGTGCCGGCTATTCAGTTGAAGCCAATTAGGCTGAGGTCAGAAGGCCATCTGAGGTTATTTATGTATACAGCTGCTAAGTAAAGAAGCCGTGCCCGGCTCTGTTTATCCGCTTTTTCAAATATTTGTTTTTCAAAGACTAGCCTCCTTCCTTGCACTTAATGCGACTTTCTTCTTTGGCTTCATCAGCAAATATGAAAAAAAAAAAATGAAAAAAAAATCAGGCCCGCTGGGTATGAAGTAGGTCAAACTGTTAGTAGTTAATTTGGGCTTGGCTCAGACAGGCTTGAAACAGCACTTATTTTTCTGTTCACTTAACTCCCTCTCTCTGGATAATAGATGATGCTGTCCAAAGCTCTTAATCTTGTAACTTTGCAATATTCCAAACTTATATTTTTCCGATAAAAACATAATTTCATGCTCTAGGTTAATGTGAAGAGCAATTATTTGTACTGTATTGCATGATAAAAGCACTTTATTGTTTGCCATTAACTGTAGTTGGTGTAATCTGGGATATAAAGTGGTGTTGTCAGACGGTGTTGTCGCTGTGTTACACATGCATTGTTGACATTGTTTCCATCATGTCCTGTTGTGTGTGCAGCACATGTCGCTCACTTGTCATGGCATTTCAGACTCAATATACAAGGATACTTCAATGATATCTCCTTCTCTTACACTCCACCACCTTCACTCAGTAGGTAGAATTTGAACTGCATGATAAGGCAGAGTAAGACACTGGACTTAAACTAATGTAAAAAGATAAGCTGAAAAGGATTTTTAAAAGCTTACATCCAGTCACCACACACTCATGCTGCTGACCTCTCTGCCCCTTCACCGACTCCATCAATATGGTAAAATAAAGATAATAGAACTTTTTCACTGCAGCCATTTTGACATGAAATATTAGTGTAAACACAGCTGTTACCAATGATACCAATTAAGCTTCGGTTGCATTCAGGTCAAACAGATTCAGGATGCTGCTATTGTGCATGTTGGCTCACTGAAAAGGCTCTGCTACACTAAATGGAACTGGGCCTTACTTAATTTCATTGGTATCACCTGTGTTTAACCTACTATTTCATATCAATATGGCTGCCCTGAAAATGTTCTGCAGCAATGTTTTGTGCCATGATATACTTAACCAAAACATTACAGATTGTGTGTGTCTTTCAAAGTCAGTATACACAAACTGTGGTGTTTTTTTTAAAGATTCCTGTTTAGTGCCACAGCATTACTACAAATTTCAATCAATAACATTTTTGCGTGTATTTCGAGTTCAAGATGACACCTTTAACAGAAAATACATTAAGCAGATTAAACATTAAACACGTTCTCGAAATTTCCTTTAATTAGAAGATTAAGGTGTTAATTTATGGCACTACAGTCTGCATATGTTTACTATAGCTGATATTTGAACATTTTTAATAAGTTGTATTATGTGATCTGTACCCAAAGTGCAAACAGCTGTGTTTTAGCTTGATCGGGCTGCACATTTAAACATTTTAAAGATGTTTTACAAATGTTTCTTTGTATAGTTCACAGACAAGATTTTAAAGATAAGACAAACAGTCTGTAACTCAAACACAGCAGCTATTTCACCTGTGCCTCATAAAACTACCCCAGTTAATTTAGCACTCTTTCACCCCTTAAATTATGCAACTTTGACAGACATAGTCAGAAACGTGAGGCCCACTACCTGCTGCCTTGACACTCTGCCTACAAGCTTTTTTAAAGATGTTTTTAACTGCATAGCATCAGATATACTACAGATAGTCAACTGTTCTCTTCAGTCAGGCCTTTTTCCAACGGCCCTGAAGACTGCAGTCATTAAACCTCTCTTTAAAAAGCCTAATCTGGATGCCTCAGTAATAAATAAATACAGGCCCATATCAAACCTACCTTTTTTAGGAAAAATCATTGAAAAGGGTTTTTTCAGCAACTTAATGCTTTCTTGGTGCAAAACAATTTCTTTAATGTCTTTCAGTCTGGATTTTGAGCACATCACAGCACTGAGACTGCACTTGTAAAAGTTTTAAATGACATTCATCTGAGCAGTGATGCCTCAAAGATTTCGGTTTTGGTATTATTGGACCTCAGTGTTGCATTTGACACAGTTGACCATAAGATACTGCTCGATAGACTGGAAAAGTGGGTTGGACTTTCTGGCACTGTCCTAAATTGGTTTAAATCTTATTTACAAGACAGGGATTTCTTTGCGTCACTTGGCAATTATGAATCTGTGCGAACAAAAATTACATGCAGAGTTCCTCAAGGGTCCATTCTTGGGCCTCTTCTGTTCAACATCTACATGGCCCCTCTTGCTCAGATTATCGAATATCATAACATCTCCTACCATACTTATGCAGATGACACACAACTTAACATAACAGTGTCACCAGATGACTACAGTCCTGTACATCAGCTAAATAAGTGCATTGATGAAATCAATACGTGGATGTGCCAGAATTTCTACTGCTAAACACAGACAAAACTGAGATAGTTGTTTTTGGCCCCAAAGAACAAAGATCAAAAGTGAGTGCTCACCTTGAATCCATGACACTAAAACCTACAAATCAAGCCAGAAATCTTGGTGTAGTTCTGGACCTAAATTTCAATAGTCACATAAAGATAATTACTAAATCAGCCTACTACCGCCTTAAAAACATCGCAATAATTAAAAGATTTCTGTCTAAAGAAGATGCAGAAAAACTTGTTCATACTTTTTCATACATTTTCAGCAGGCTGGACTATTGTAACGGTGTCTTCACAGGTCTGAGTAAAAAATCAATCAGACAACTGCAGCTTGTCCAGAACGCTGCTGCCAGAGTCCTCACCAACACCAAGAGAGTGGATCACATTACACCAGTGCTTAAGTCACTGCACTGGCTTCCTGTGTGTCAAAGGATAGACTTTAAAATCTTGTTACTTGTCTATAAAGTACTAAATGGTCTTGGGCCTAAATACATCTCTGTTTTACTCGTACGTTATGAAGCACCCAGACCCCTCAGATCATTTACTCAGTGTTCCCAGGATCAAAACCAAACAAGGTGAAGCAACCTTTAGTTTCTATGCTCCCCACCTGTGGAACAAACTTCCAGAATATCTGAGGTCGGCTGAAACTGTCAGCTCATTTAAATCAGGGCTTAAAACATTATTGTTTACTGCAGCTCACCAGTGAAGTAGATGTAACTTAGTGTTAGAATAATCTGTAGCTATTGTTTTTATATTTGTCTGCTGTTGCTTTTGCTTTACGTTTACTTTTTAAATGCAATTTTCTGTAATGACTTGCCTGGTTAAATAAAGGTTGAATAAATAAATAAAAGAAATAAAATGTTTTTAACTATTTATTGTCTTGCTTTTAGCTTTTGTTTTTAATGATCTCAAATGCAATTTTAATTTTCCTCTTTATGTTTTATTTTAATGGATTTATAAGTTCTTGTAAAGCACCTTGAATTGCCTTGTGTATGAATGGTGCTATACAAATAAAATTGCCTTGCTTATAGTTACATATGGCATTGCCTAACTTCTGATCAAGCTGGGTGGTAACACAAAGTTTCTTTTCTTTTTTTTAATCAGGCATATAAAACTCCAATTTTATTTGCTTGGGTTGCATAAGGAACTCTAATTAAAACATGTGACATGATACATCATTGTAAAGGTAATTACAGCTATGTGATGCCACTCAAAACTCATTTGACTTCAGAGCAAAGATTACTTGCTTTCTAAATACGTGTTAATTGGACATTCATATATATATACTGTAGCTGTCATCCATGTATTTCAGTCAGTCACTGAACCATTTGAAAATGCATGAACTAATATAGTTCATGTTTTATTGTGCAGTGCACTGCAGACAGAAATGAGGTTTTGATTAACAAAGAGACAAACACTGAAATAATTATCACAAAAACAATTTCTTCTCTCAAAAACACGTTTCTCGATAAAATATGAAAAATAGAATTACTGCAAGTCGCAACAATTAAAAGTAACACAAGTGATAGATTACCTCAGTAGGGAAATTTCCACAACACTGAGATGAACCTGAGGCTTTATGAATAAACATAACACTGTTATATTTTAATCTAATATAAAACCAAATAGACCATTTCACAGATGGTTTCTACTGTCTGTGGTTGACTGACAGTAGAAAATTGCCTTGGATTGTCTAACATTGCCATTATGTATTATATCAGACATTTAACCAAGCTTCACATGGCAATGTGATGTTTTTCTTATGATTATGTAACCATAAGCATGAATAGAAGCCCTGTGTTTTACACACAGACTAGGTTTAGAAGTAAGTAGACTTAAAAACATAACAATGTATCTTGTAAATATCCTGGGTATACCATAACTATATATTAAAACAAACAATACAGAGTGTATTAATGAATTAACACACAAACAATGAACATCTTTTAACACAACACGCAGACAGCACATAGTGTTTTCGGTGTCACCCGTATGAATCATGGTGATATGTAGCACGCACAATAAAGTTTGAATCAGCTCTAAAATCTGTCACCTACATTAAAGTCTGAACCGTATTGATGTGATTTATAAGATTCCAAGTTAATGCAGGCAACAGAGATGCCACACAGATGGGCTGTAACTTAAACTCTAAGTGGCATATATTGGTTTTAATAGACTGAGAACTGTCTCTAACGTCCGGATACTTTGATTTAGAGTCTTTTACTGCTCCAGGTCTCAGGTGTTGCTTTGCTCAGAGTCAACATTACTGCGGATGAATTAGACCTTTATTTCTTTTTTTACTGTGACATCAAGGATGATGTGTAAAAACAGCTGGACAGAATATATCAATGCGGTGAAGGTGAAGAGGTGTATTTCCTAAGGTTAGTTTCTATCTTGGAGCACCCTGTGTCTAATATCATGCGTTTATGGCTACACACTGACAGAAAATGGGAATGGGGAGGAATGGGAATGGGTTAAATTAATTTAACAAGTCAGTTAAATGGTAACAGAACATGACACGAGTGACATGTAAGACCAGTATTGTTGCTATGCTTACATGCAGTTTGTCATAACAGTTGCATACCGATTAAGAGCAACTGTTGACATGTTCCAAAATATTATCTTAACAGCTACCTTGCAACCAATCAGAAACAAGTCCTTTCTGTTGTCATTGTACCTTGAGTGATCAGAAAAATTGAAGTGATGCATTACTGACAAATCAAGCGTCCTCCTGGAGGAGGTCTCCTTTCCTGTACTCAGATATGGTGTCTGCTAGGCTTGTCTATATTGAAAAACATTTGAGGATGGTTAAAAGATGTTGCTGGGGGTCCTGCAAAAGCGACACCTATATAGTCCTTTTGGGGGACCTAAAACCTACATAGCCATATATAGTCACATCTTAAGGTACCCAACATTGTCAAAATACTTGCTAATTAACAATTAAGTAGATCAACTAGCTAGTTAACAAGCATTTTGCATATATTAGCTATCAGATGTAACTAGCTAGCTAATGATAGCTGTCAATCTAACAAGTTAGCTAGTGTTACAGGTCAAGTTACAGGTCCTCCGGCAAGGTCATTCAAACCATCTTCACTTTTTTTCAACATAAACAAGCCTATAGCATATCTCAGTACAGTAAGCATTTTTTCCTGGATGGTGGCCCATGGTGAAGTCACTTTCTGATTTCCTTACCATGATATTCTTATACTAAACCTCACCAATCATAATATGACACGTCAGATGGTTTGTTACACAGAACCATCAGGGAAGTAATCCTTAGAAACTGATTAGACAAGGGCAGGCACTTAATCAAAAAAAATCGATGAAACTCTTGCTGAAGCCAGTCGGGAAAAGAGCGAAAACATCTCTTCCACTAAGAAAAGCCTTCAGTGCTGTTCTTTGCTCTTCTTTCAATGAAGAAATACCCTCCAGTTCTGATATAACCGATGCTATTCCAGTCCTCATGACTAAACCAAGCCAACCAAAACAACCCAAACAAAGGCAATGAGTACAGCCGATCAGTCAGAGTAGGACAGGCCATGACTTCACCATCCTGTGGGTGGGAAGGGAAATTTTGACTAAGTTGTTCTTATCAACAGACCATTTATATAGGGTATTTCAGCCCATGTATTCCTCAGCAGCACTTCTTTAAAGACCAACTTTCTTCTTCTTTCATATACAGATAAACAAAACATATACACATAGGTAAAACATCACAACTGCACTTAAACTACAACCACAAAGAAATATCTCAAGTTTAAAATCAGTTTCAAGTTTAGTTTAATCTGTGCCAAACATCCATGCCATAAAAGTCTGTAGCACCATAATTTGAATTCAGAACAGTATACGTCCTAGTTAAAAAATACAATATGTGATATATATATAAACTGACACTGATATTTGGAGTAAGCACACCAAAAATTCCCTGAGTTAAGATGGTGCTGTGTTTTACAAGTTTCACAAATTTATGAGGATTTATTTTTATTATTGTTACTTTCATTGTGTAACACTGGACAGTAATTTCTATTATCTTCTCACGGAGTGTGCAAACGTGTTTGCACACACGTTGCTTCCATTTTGTTAATTAACTTCACATTTTGGCCGGATTTCCTCACAATGCCGCACTGAAGTCTAGACCTTAAACACACCCACACAAACACACACACAAAAGTCCTTTGTCTAGACCGTGTTTGCTCACACACAGTATAAAATACCAGGGTAACTTTTGTACTGATATGTCATCCCCTCTCATAAATTCCCCAGTCGTATAAAGGGGGTACAGAGCAGACGCATGAGGGAGAAAAATGAACTCCATCAGGAAGCTGGATAAAATTTCTCTGACACATACAACCTTGGTCCAGTAAGAATATCTCTGTATCCTGCCGACATGTGATCTTCTGAATCTATTGGGGACGGCTTGTCTCACTGAACTCTAAACAAGTCCTTTCAAGCTGCATCATTCATCAATTTCAGCCTGTTTGTGGGCTACAGATGATACCCACCAGCTCAATAGCTGCCAGACATTTAACAATATGTCACGCAGGCATTCTCAGACAACCCACACTTAAGGCTTTTACTAATCCAGCGCTTCAGGTGTTGACAACATGAAATGCTTAAGGCGCAGAGCAAAGCTGATCACATGCTATTGTTACCATGACAGCACTTAATCAGCATCTTTCGTAGGTGAGCTTTGCAGAATTGTCATTACCGTTCCTGGCTAGTGAGTCCACCGGCGAAGGCACACATGGTTTTCTTTTCTCTTTTTTTTAGGCTAAATCTGTCTTTGTTTGTGATGATGGTACAGTACCGCTGAAGCACTTTCTGCTGATGGAGAGGTTCAGCAGATAAATGATGAAAGGGATTTTCTGAGAACCGCTGTTATGGCTCTTTGAACTATTTTTACTGCCTTATTTTCCATGATTGCTGGGAGGTCCGACTCTTCTAAGACAACCTCTCTGCACAGGCTTACGAAAATTGTGCGACTTGTTTACTCTTGGATGTCGATGTGGTGCAGTGTGGTAATTGAAGGGCTGAATTAGTTGTCCCACAGTTTTCTGATTCTGTGCTGTAAACTACATTTACTCTGAAACCCTCAAATGCATGCTAAATTAATCTGATAAATGGGCAGCAGCATGGGGCAACATGTGAAACAGTGTTTTGATGGATGTTCAGGATGTTTACCTGCCCTTTGGAATAAGCATAAGTAAATTAATTATGTGTGGAATGAGAAGTTCATTTATATTTTTTGTTCAACAATAATACATTTACTTTACTGCATCTATGCACAAGTTTAGACTGTTCTGACTCAATGGTACAAATGCTTTTGGTAATTATTTTCTTTTTAAATTACTTCAGAACTGTCAGAGATAACCAAGTGCAACATAAATTAAATTGATTCTTCAGAGCCTGGAGCAAATTCAGTTGGCCTTGACAGATGCTCTTTTTATAAAATGTTAAAAGAAGTTCTCTAGGTGCATATTATTATACAACACCTGTATAAAATAATTTTTGAATGTTTCGTGCAATTCTTTAAATGGTGCTGGCCTATTAGAAAATAAAAAATATATGAGAAAATTTATTTATCAGACTATTTATCAGACTTGTGTTGTTGACATTGCCTGAAATTCCTTATCGTTTGGGGACCAACACATCCCTCAGCTGTAAGTGTAAAAATAGTTAAAAAAAAAAAAATAATAATAATAATATATTTTTTTGTTAACCTTTGCTTTGCCACATAATGGGTATCCATATTTGATGAAGATGTCAAATACATGTATATAATAATATGTATGTAAGGGATAATGTACGGTGAACACCGTCAGGATGGTGCAGGACCTGAATCACCCTGAAGGAGGTTATTCCACATTATGACCTGCTCACTGTACATTAATAAATGGCCACTAAAACAAATTAATAATTTGACAAAAAGTAGTCATTTAAAAATGATTTTTTTTTATTTAAAAAAATATTTGTTTGTCTTTCATAGTCTATGATCAGAACTGCGTCCAGCAGTCTGTTCCTCACAGCAACAGTCCACTACTCAGAAATAACAACCCATAATGCCATAATTGACCAATTAGAATTGAGTATTTAACAAATGCATGTAATAATCATTCATTTTTAATAAGATAAAAAATCTTTTCTCAGTTTAAGTTTTATTTAAACAATTCTATTAGCACATTAGTCATGTGAAATATTAATTCATGAAGCACAAACAATTTAAAGGAACAAAATAATAAAACAATAAAGGTTCTTGCAGAAAAAAAGGAAAGAAAGAAACTGTCAACATAAGTCAGTCACAGACATAAAACATATGAGTATACTGTGTATATTTAACCATGTCTTATGGTCTGTGACTCCCCAAATACAGTTGTAGAATTAAAGTGTAATTTTCTGTGTGCATTTCTGTTACCAGTTCAGAATTATGTTTATTATGTTTAGATGCACTTCATTCATTAATGAAGTGATAAAACTATGTTATGCATGTTTTTATAAGATGGTCACAAACAGAACATTAGGTTTAATGTTGCTGTTTTTCCAGCTGTTTAATTACAACAACAATTAACATGTCTGATTGTACTCACCAACAAGAATAGGTTAGATGTAATTGTGTGTTATATGTGTTATATAAAACAAAAACAAAAAGAATCTTTATTTCATTTGCAGTCCAAATTTAATTTGTAATTTAGATCACTTTGTCTTAATGGACTAACATATGTACTGTATGAGGGCATATAAAAGAGTAGAAATACTATCCTTCATCCAGCTGATGACGTGCTTTTGAAATGGCTTAATTAGAACTGCCGTCTATTAGAGTGATATGAGCAGGACTAAAGGGTTCAACAGCAAGAGAGACTCACCCCAAAAGGAGGCTCAAGTATTTCCTTTAATGAACGAGGCCTCCAACATCAATGCCTGTTGACCTGGACCGTGCGGTTAAGCTCTTGAGCTGAGGTCAGTGTTTTCCAATTTCCATTAATATTCTAATATGATGTATTCAGTTTTAGAGTTGTGAGTGCTGCATTCAGTTTGTAATAGCTCAAAGAAAACTCATTATCTCGGCTAGAAATCCACCAATGTCAATAGTAAGTGGGATGTGAGGCATTTTCCACTGTAGAATGTATGTGATCTGTGCAAGTTCACCTTCTGTGATAATATCAAGAATAATTCAGTTCATGTTTATATTCACATCTGGGAGCTGACGATCCAAACTGTATAAATATCTTCTTGAAAATATAACCTTATAAAAGATATGTGTGTTTGTGTGTGTGTGTGTGTGTGTGTGTGTGTGTGTGTGTGTGTGTGTAGAGATAACAGAAGAAGAGGAAGAACAAGTCAGGTAAGCTGTCTTGTACCCTTCACCACCACTATCCTGCATCACATTCAAGGCTGTATTTTTTAGTTTTGAATTGGCTTGATCAGTAATGCAGCCATCTGTCATTTTGGCAGGTACAGTACAGGACTCATGAGCGCAGCACTCAAACAGAATCTGTGGTTGTTTTTATGAAAGACGCCATCCACACAGTTACTGTAATAGCACCTGTAAAACTTGCCAGATAGGATAAAAATAATCACATACTAAAAAAATATTTAACTATTTGATTTAACTTAAATTAAAAAAAAGTTAGTGTCCAGGCTCCCTTAAAATATTAAGTTGAGTGAATCTGAAAGGACAAGTTGAGATAATTTTGTAATGATTCAAAACAAAGTTGTTTTTAACATATCAAGCTGAACCAAATAAATATGATTTCCTTGGACATTTTCTCAGTTTGAAGAGTCAGTTCAAAAACTTAATTCTTTTAATTTTGAATCACACTCAAACTCTTAAATGTTCAAATAAACTTATAATAAACAATAAACTAAACAAAGTTTTACCTTTTTGTTGAGATAATTTACTTTTGTTCTTTAGATAAACTTGAATCTTTAAGTTAAAAAAACAAAACAAAGAAAAATGTATTTCATTAATTGTTCACAGTGAGCTTTGAACCTGATTTGTCATTATTTGGGTGCTTGAAAATTAAATTATTATTATTATTATTATTATTATTATTATTATTATTATTATCATTATTCACTTCCACTTCAAAGAATTTACTCAAAAAAATTGAAATACAACTCGTTTTAGGTTTCTAGAACTCAAAGATTTAGTTTATCTAAAAAAAGGAAAGTAAATTATCACAACAAAAGTTGGTAAAACCTTTTCAAAGACCGTTATTGTTTGAATTGGACTCAAAACTCAAAAATCTATTGAAGTAAGCTGCCTTGAGTTTTTCTGCAGCTGAATTCAAGTTTAACCTTAATAATTTTTTGCAATGTTTTCAGTATCGTGAAAACAAACAACCAGTGTATTCAGTGTATTCAATTCAATTCAAACTATAAAAAGAAGTTTCTCACAGAGTTTTAATTCACACAGTGCATGCTGGGAAGTCATCCAATATGCTGATCATGCTTCTTATAGAAACTTAATTCAACTCATTTCAATTCAAAAGACGTCAAGTTAGAAGAACTGTTGTATCTTGTATCTTGCAAATTCTGAAGTGTTCTGAAAATAAATACTTGAAATTTTTAATTTAATTAACTTGAACACAAAATATAAAAGTCATATATTTATGTTAATAAGGAAAGATGAGTTGATTCCACTAAATTATCCGATTTTTTTTTTCAGTGCGTACTGTAGCCTTGGGAACAACCATCACTCTTTTTTCTTTTCATTCTACAACAGTGACATGAAAACATCTGGCTTGTGTAAAAAGAGGAAATGGAGATAATTTTGTTAAAGAGATCGAATGACTTTAATCTTTACCCTGCAGAGAACTAAGCTTCCTAAAAGATAAACATTTAATTCTCCACTGATACAAATTTAATGTTTATTTAACGTGCCTCAGTTAAAATTTAAGTATAGTGAAAGTCATCTTCTCGCCTCAACTAAAGAGGCTTTTCTCCATTTTGATTTAAGTGTTTCAATTACATTTATTGTATTATACGCTATATTTTGGTTCCTCTGAGACTTTTTCTGTAGTTGAAAATATGACCTCATGTTTTCTCTGTGGCTTTTCTTTTTTCAGCCGCTGAGGTTATTTGCTGTAAATGTCACCTGGGACGCTGAGTGACAAAATAATGACAACCTTTTTTTTGAGGCAGAGCAATTTCCCAGAATTGAATGAGCAGGATGTGTGCAGAGTGAACAATATGTGCACTCGCCTCCCGATTGGTCTCTGTCAATACCATTCTGACATCTCTCCAAGAATGTGTTCAGACAAATAGATTGGACGTCTCACAAACAGACGCTGAGAGGCAAAATAAAGATTTAAACACATACATGCGTCTTCCACAGTGGCCCTCCTGTTTATTTTGAACCTCCTTTTGAATGAAGGCAATCAGAGGCAAAAATGGATCACATTAAGGCAATGTCAAAATATGTTGAGCCCGGTTTCCAAGAAACACATTTCTGCCGGATATATACGGTAATTGCCGCATGAATCTAACTGAGAGCTTGCTCATACCTGCACGTTCAGAAAATATTAGTTAATTAAAGTGTCATTGAACCGGGGGGGTTGTGTGACAGGAAAATCCATTCATTCCATTAACATAGTAACTGTATCTATTTGCATGTCAAATGTCAAAGACAGTATTGAGTTGTGATGTGACAAATACACGTCTCATTTATTGTTGTCATATGACACTTTCAGCCATGCAAAGCGGATAGTTTGAGTCACTGAAGGTCATTCCTATTGAATCTGAACCAAAAATATCAATTTTTTTCACTCCACCTGTTTTCATCTGTTTGCACCACTTTTATTTTTAGGAGTGTGATCTATCATGTCTTTAATAAACGAAAATTCACTGCAGATATTTTTGGAGGCAGGTGCGTTTGTACGTCTCTGGTGTTAATTAAACGATTCACTGGATTTGAAAATGAATTCAAATTTAAGTGACACCCTGGATTTGTAAAAATATGTAAAATAATGATTACTGGTGTGAACTGAGAACACATTACCAGGTATCTCTGAAGTTATTAGCAGATTTTCCTGTAAATCCAACGTAATTGCAGCATACAGTAAATGCACATATCCAAAGACATTAAACATTCATGTGTATCTTTTCCAGTCTGATCCAAGGAAGGCCACGGTCATTTGTATTATAATCTAGAAACTTTTGGTATATGTTTAGAAATGGACAGTAGGACAGAAGGAGAAATATTCATGTCCTTTACTTCAATAATTAGTAGTATACTATACTATATTAGTACTATTAGTGTTTTTGTCAAGGGTATGTGACACGTCAAGTTAGTAGTGATCACAGATTAGACAGATCGATGTACTTCACTGATCCCAGTTTGGGATAATTTCACACCAAGTCCACAAACAAATTGTGTGATAATCACATATCATAAACAGATTTTCTTTCAAAAGTGAGGAACTGAGGAATCTCTAAATGTTATTTTATCATTGCTCTTTGAGAACCTTTCTGTTCATTTTTATTTACTGTTTGGTACCATGTGTTAATTTTTATTTCCATATAGTCTATTTATTGTTTCATGTGTAGAGTCATTTAACTGATCTTTACATTTGGCTTATACTACGATTTTTTTTGTCTTATTAATAATGTCTGATTTTATTTTGTTGTATTTTTATTGATGATTTTGTGCGGACCCCTGGAAGACGAGCCACCACTTTGTGGAAGCTAATAATGATTAAAATAAAAAATTAAGTAAAAGTACATAAGTGTTATAGGATAAATGTATTTATAGAGGCAGAAGGGCCTCTGTCAGTGTCATTTTTGTATATCATTAGTTTATTATCATGATGGATTAAGCAGCATTTTCACTTTAATGTTGCAGCTAATTTTAACTGCTTTAAATGCAGTTGGGTAGTTTGTGTGAAGCAATCCCGTTTATGGGGGAGATTAATTAAATGATTACTTGATAAACAGGAAATTATTTGGCAACTATATTGATAATTGATTCATTATTTTTCAGAACAGAAAAGCCAACCACTCCCTGGTGGCAGCTTCTCTGCTGTGATGTTTTGCTGTTTTTCTCTGTGTTATGTCTTTGCAAACTGATTATCTTCAGGCTTTGGACTGTTGATCAGACAAGATGTTTGAAGACGTCACTTTGGACTAAAGGAAATTAGAAGAGAGAATTCCCACAGACTGTATTTGTAGAAGGAGGCTGTGCTTCAACACTGGGTTCTCAGTGGAGTGCTAAACCCAAAATCCAGGTAATGCTTCACCTGATGAAGGTCAAAGGACCAAAACGTTGTATCTTTAATAAAGTTTATTATTGCAAGTAAAGGGCATTGTGCAGGAGTTCTCTCTTCTCTTCCCTTCTGGCTTTTCGTCCCACGCACCTGTCTACAAGAAACAGAAGGTGTGTATGAGCGCTTATTCTATATTTGATGCTCAGAAATGACAATGGATACTTTTCAGTATTTTCTGACGTTTAATAGACCGAATGATTACGGGCGTGACGACTCCTCAAATCCACGGTTTAGTTCAGACCTCAGTTTTTTGTTTGGTTGTTTGTTTCTGGGTTTTATTAAGTCAAGTACAATTTGGAATATCCAGAACACTAAAGAACGCAACGAAAGTAGGTTAACTTCATAAATCAACTTTACATAAATTAACTAAGTAAACAAAAATAAATAAATAAACAAAATTTGCTGAGGATGACAATACAAGTCAACATAAGAAAACTCTTCTCTTAAATACACAATATGTAAGTTCTGCTTCTCTCACACATTAAACCAATAACAAAAGACTGAAGATGTTGTGAGGTACCGTGGGATCATGGGAGTTGTTATCTTTATCATAGCTGATGAAAATCCCTGGTATGACTCAAACAGAAATCATGCTCATAGACAAGGTAATATTAAAGTTTATTCACGTTAACTTTAGTCGCCAACATCCTTTCTCACACTCTGACATATCCTGTGTTTTCCCAGAAGTTATAGCAACTAGCCTTGGAACAGCTGGCAGGAAATGGTGCCTTGAATAAATTAAGGATTTCTTTGAGTTTGAACATTTGGGATACTTAAAGTACACATCTTAACAAAATATAGGGCAATATAAGGTAAATGACTACTTGATTGATTGAGAAAATTATCATCAGATTAATCAACAATTTAAAAAACATAGTTGACGCCCTTGTTAATAAGTTATGTAGAAAAATCTTAATATATAAAGTGAGGAGCAACTGTAATTGAAATGTAGTGGAGCAGAAGAGTAAGGTATTAAAGTACAAGTAACATTGTACTTAAGTACAGTAGTTGAGTAAATGTGCTTTATTCTTCATCACTGGTAATGGCAGATTATATCTGTCTGTATAATAAGGAACAGTTGCTGATTGTATGGCAGATTGGACGTGGGCAAAATGTAAAGAATATTAGGTAAATTAAAAACAATTTAAAAAAAGTATTATGTGACTTGCTAAGGAACACAGTATAGAATCAATGTCGAAGTATTGTATTTTTATTTTTTATTTTTTTATCTTTAGTAATAAGTTCCAGGTAACATTTTCCCAGTGCTGATATGTGGCATTTTGAAATGAAGCTCCTCAAATGTTAAGTGTGGCCACACTGTGTGTTACTCCTCCGCAGTCAGATCCAGCAGTGGTAGATGAGGTTCTCCTATCAGAGTCTCAGAGCAGCACTGGGGAGGACTGACACAAAAGCAGGGAGTCATAAAACTTTCAACATCATTCAAAGTCTCCTCTCCCATGCACACTTAGACAATGTGACATTCAAAACAACAAGAGAATGTCGGTCCAGGAAGCATATTTCAGGAAACCTTTTTCTTTTCTTTTTTTTGAGAATAATGAAATGTAGAGGAGGAGGGGAAAAAAACGTGGGAAAAAATGTTTCAGCTTGACACATTTTACTGTCACCCACTGTCTGGTGAAGAGGTATATCAAACGGCATATTCAGGTTTCCGAGTTGGTTCCATTAAAGTCGTAATGTTATTCTTTGTCGGGCGTACAGGAGTTGGAATTAATAGGGAGAGAGTGTGAGGAGAAAAGAATGCAGATGCTGTTTTAATACACTCTTAGAAATAAGAAATGAGTCCCAGAAAGGTTTGTCCTGAAAGGCTGAGGTTCTGCCCAGAGCCACTTGATTTGGAAGAACCCTTTTTTTTTTAAAATAAGGGTTTGTCGAGGGTTCTTTGTAAGACTAAGGGTTCCATTAAGAATGCTTTTCGTCCAGATAACCCTTTTGGAAGGAAGAGTTCTTCAAGAATTGTTGAAACCCTTGAAGAACACTTGAATAAAAGTATAAGTATAAAGTATAAGGATTCTCAGTAGAACCCTTTGGGTGGGTTCTAGAGAAAACCCTTGGAATATAAAAGTGTTCTTGTTAGAACCCTCTTGGTGGATTCTAGATAAAACCTTTGGAATATAACAGGGTTCTCGGTACAACTCCCTGGGTGAGTTCTAGATAAAACCTTTGGAATATAAATGGGTTAAAACCAGTTTGGGTTCTTGTCAGCATGCTTAGAAGGTGGGAAGGTTATTGACAGAACCCCAAGAGTGTTCATGGTGGAACCAGTACTCTGTAGAACCTTTCACGGGGGGTTTTGTGTGAAGCCTTTCACAGATTGTTCTAAGTATAACCCTTTCTGTTGGGTTCTGGGTAGAGCTTTAAAGTGGAACCTTTATAAAATATTCCACCAGGAACCATGAAGGGTTCTCCTGTCAGGAGAAGCTGAAGAAATGTTTGTGGTTCTAATTAGCATCTTTATTTCCAAGAATATACTGAATTTTTGCTGAGTGAATCACACCTCGTTCAGGTTAGATACCAAAAGAGTTCGTCTTTGCTGGAGCCTCTTAACACTCAGATGGTAAACAAAATGCATTCCTCTCCATCCATCTCTTCAGAATTAAAGTCTGCATGGGAATCTGTCATTCACACAGTTCATTTCTCTTCTTTATTTTATTGTTTTATGAGGTCTTTAAAATGTAAGTGCTCCTTTTTCTCCCTTCTCTCCCATTAGAGCACACAGCTGTGAGGCAATTCTGTGAGAAAAAAAAAATCAGGTTACCATGTGTTGAACTGTTTAAGCGCTAAGCAGTGGGTTTGATGAATTACAAGTCAGTTAGTCCATTTTGCTGACGGAATGCAAATTTATTTATGACCCTGAGACTGGGAGAAAATGAAATCATCATATATTTCCAAACACTCACGCAGTGTTTTAGATTAGGGGAATCTATTTGGGATGGAAACACATTCTATGAATAAATTGTTTGAATTCCCTTTCGAAACAACTCATGGAGCACCATGCTCAAACATTGCCCGGGCTTCTTTCAACAATCACGCTCTTGAACCTACAAAGAATCTGCACAAGAGAAAATCTTAATTTAAGTACGACAGGACACCGTCTCTTCCTCCAAGTCAGGAGAGTTGTACTTTGAATCAAACGCTCCAAATCAACTTTAATTTTTAGAGTGTCTGCTTTTGATTTATAGTCATGGAATAAAATGCAGCCCATTTCATATGATTTGGTGGTTATCCCATTTTACATTTTCATCAAATCACATTCTCAGGCCATATCTGTAAAATTGAGAAATCGTCAGAGCTGAAGTGGTGGGATATTGGAAGTTCAGCTTCATCAGCAGTCTGTGCTGCTGAAATGAGAGACCTTCAGTGGGCTCCTTCATCCCCCCACCCCCACCACCACCCCTCCCCTTAACTTTCTTCCTCTCTGTTTTTTAAACTCTCCATCTCTCACTCTCATTTCTTCACTCAGCTGCACAAGATGTGGGGAGATCACACCGAGGCTATTTTATCTCCACTTGTGTGACATAATTTAATTAAACAAAGTCCCAGCTATGCATAGCATTTCCAGATCATAACATTTTTTTTACGAGTGCATTGAGAGCTACGATACAATAACCTGGAGCAAAAGTCTGTGTATCACTAATGTGGTGATGATGACAGCTTTTATAGTACTTAAAGATAACATGTGCTTTAACATCTGTATTGTCAATCATGAGCAGGCCCACAAAGAATCTGCACCAGTAGATTTAAAACAAGATGCTGCTTGTAAATTGTAGAATGTTAACACCTTTTTATTAATGTATTGATTTGTATCTGTTGGGGTAATTGTTGGGAGATGAATATTCATGGTTTTGCAAATTATTTTCGGTCTCCCTGCTTCACATTGAACCTTGTATTTCAGTAGCTGTGTGTCCAACATTTTATGCTGCTTCACTTTTCCAACAATTTTGTTTCCAACATTTTGTTTAGAAATTTTGGGATGAGATAAAATCTCAACTTTAAATGTTCTACTAAAATCTACTAAAGCAATCTTTCAGCCCTGCTTGAGGGACTTTTATCTTGTTTTAATGTATTGTCTGCTTAATTTTCTTTAAAAAACAATCTTTGTTATTTTAAATGAATACTGTGTGGGGGCCTGCTCACGAGTGAGTCACATATACTCACCGCTGACATGAATATAGATGCCATGTCTCTACCTCCTCCCACTGTAAAAAAAATAAAAATGAAAGCAATATATCCCAGACACAAGTGTGGCCATCTTGCACTGGGGACGTCATTTCAAGCTAGATTCCAGTGTTGGACCCACACTTTAGAGTTCCCACTCTAAGGATTGACTCAGCTGTCAATCCTGATGTGAAAACAACTTTTTAGTAAATTAAATAACTAATTAAAACCAAACTTATCAGGAGAATGAACACTTCATCAGCGTGATAAGAACTGCCGAAAATGACAGAAACGTTGTGTACTGTGATGTTTCAGTTTGGCCCTATGTCCCTAAAATGGAGAGGGCAGCATTTATTATCTATATTGCCACCAGCCACCAGGGCGGCGATCAAGATACTTTGGTTTCACTTTTGTGGAGCTGTCATGTTGTCCATATACTGTATATCAATGACATATATTAGAAATGGACAGGATCACAGCTCCAGAAATGTGAAGCCAGAGCTTTTCGGTGGAAGGCTGCAGTACAAGTCATAAATCCTGCCTCCCAATAGGTAGCCTGTGAATAGATAGCACATGGGCTAAACGAAAACATCAAAGTACACGTCAAAAAAAAAAATTCCCCAAAGATGTTTTCTGTCATTTAGGTAGTTCTTGTCACACTGATGTTTGTTCAATTGTTCATTTTTCTGATCAGTTTGATTTTAATTACTACAAAAATTAAATTATACATATACATTTCACAGAGAATGGATGTGGGTCTTCTATCCAGTACAATCTATAATAGAGTGTGGAGGCCCCACTGGAGATGTTGAGATGATGTTTAAGTAATACCTACTCTTCCAACATTACAGGGCTTTCTTAAGCCCATAATTAATTTTTGTAACCCCATATCAATAACATTTAATTAAATTGATACACTATTGATCATCATACAGTCAGCTTGCATGGTAATTAATGGCTAAAGTGCTGTGCCATGCAAATCTGAACCTCAATTTCATTCTCATTGGACTGCATCCTCATAAGTGGTTTGCAATGTAATATGCAATCCGCTGATGGCTTATTAAGATCTTTACAGTCATTTAATCTGAGACTGTGGTCAATTATATCTCTCTGGAGTAGCATTGCAGTTTAATTTGATATAAACAAAACAATAGGCTGTGAAGCTGTGGTCATGATGGAAGTTGATACACCCACTGTCTCTCTCTCTCTCCACAAGTCTCTGCTGGAATGCAGACAGTCGGAGGCTGCACTGCATCCTCCTCAAGGGACCTTCTGTGTTGTTTGTAAACAATAAATAATATTAATTTCATGCTGGACACCTTTGTTGGATCGATGCTTATCGACCGGGCGAATCAGTTGTCTTTATAGGTTGCATGTCGCGAGGGTAATTGCGCAGTTTATGGCAGAACTCGGGAACACAAACACTGTAACAATCTGTAACATACAAATGAGCCTCATGTTTTCTTAATACTTATCGGTCACTGAGTCCAGCCTCTTTGTATCTTAGCCGGCGTAAATAATTCAAGATGATACAAGAGAAATGTCTGGGTTCTGTCTTGGTTTTGTGATTGATTGCAAGAGAGCAAGCTGCTTCAAGTCTCGGGATATTGTAACTCAAGCCAATGACGGAGAGAAAATTAATTACAACGCCACAAATCGATGAACAACTGAATGTGTCAACTCCCCAAAGAGCTGTGATTGTTCATTGTATAGTCTGACTGGGGGAACGGGGGGTGAGGGGGCATGATGCGAGACCCCCGAGGAATCAGTGGGAGAAAAGGTTGTGGGAGAAGTTGTGCCCTGCGTTGACTCAGCAAACACATCACAGCAAGAAAACACACTCGAATAATTCCTTTAAAACAGCTGAAGCTAAACTCCCTCCCTGTGAGAGGATAATATAACTGACTGTGCATTTATATATA
Source organism: Lutjanus campechanus (assembly GCA_027495735.1). NCBI lineage: Eukaryota > Metazoa > Chordata > Actinopteri > Lutjaniformes > Lutjanidae > Lutjanus > Lutjanus campechanus. Next base: position 37,448 of record JAJHUR010120121.1, read on the forward strand.
TATACATATTCTCAGATCCTCATTTGAAATGCATGTAGCTTGGGTGCTTTTTCAGGCTCATACTGTGACTGGAAGAGACCAGCTTGCACTGCCTGATAGGACACAGAGCAGATTAGCAGAATGAGAGAGATCATTACGAGCAACCTCACAAGTGACCAAGGCTGAGTCATTCTCTTGTATTTAGCTGCTGTGTGCGTCTGCCTTGCTTACCACTTCACATCCACAGAGCCCATTAGGATTTGATCGTAAACTATATGGCTATGGGGCTGCATGTATATGTGTGTGCACTGATGGATTTGCTAACGATTGCCCTCCTACTGATGCCACCATGTTTGAAAAAACAGCAGAAGTGACCTCTTGGATGTGCTTATGGTAGAAAAAACATGATAAATGTCCTCTAGAGTGGCCAAATGTGACAATGCGATAAAGTGTCCTCCAGGGTGCTCTTCCAGTAGAGAAAATGTGTGAAGGTTCCCTTTAGGATGCCCTTCCAGTGGACAAAATGTGATAAAGTGTCCTTTGAAATGCCCTTCCAGTGGACAAAATGTGATAACGTGTCCTTCCATTAAACAAAACACCAATACAATACCCTCCAGGGCACCATTCCAGTGGGCAAAACTTGATTAAGTGCATCACAACTTTTGGCACGCTGGTGCCTTCTTTATTCTTTCTGCCCCTGCCCCTCAGACACCCTGAGTCCGCCACTGTGAGTGTGCAAGCTTCTTGCTGTCATTGTGACTGTGACTTTGACCTTTTGCGAAGGGATGCTGGATGGAGAGAGAGGGCTTAATGAGTTTGTATAATAGCCGAGCTCTATCTGAGGAAACATCCATCTACATGAGCCCCATAATTAGCTGGTAAGACAGTGGTCCAGTTCTGTGCTTCCACTTATTATTCTGCTGACTACTATGTGGGAGTGAAGAAATGGATAAACAAAGACACAAACCCCCCCTCTCTGAAGCGTATTAATAATCTGCTGTCGATTCTGGCAGCGTTGTAAAAGGCATGGCTGAACAGTCTGAAAATCACTCCAGCGATTCCCCCCCAGAAAATGAGGAGAAGCTATCTGCAACATAAGTCACATCCTGGGTCTGAGTTTGCTGACAGGTGTACACCCTCATGGGAGCGCTAATCCTCATGCTTCTTCATCTGTGTATGTCCATCACTGGTTGTATACTGCAGAAAACCCCAAGACAAAGCAGCAGTGGCATATTTAACTGAAACTCAATGACATGCAGATGTGATCTGTGTGAATTTGTATGCAAAGCACCGATCTGATTCCTATCATACAGGACTGAATGTCATATCCATCATTTTCATGTAAGGCAGAAGATATGAAAAGCACACTCGCAAGGATACGGATGAAATAATTTCCATTCTGTCCGTGCATTCCCAATATGTGGTTAGTTATGCTTATTCAAGATATGTAAATGTTTGCCTAAGAAAAGGGATATAACAGCAGGGAGGGCGCGCTGAGGACGCTCCATTCCCAGCCAGCACGCAGGATCCGCTCCAGGTTTTGCTGCTCCACTCATCGCAGCGTATGTATACCTTCCCTGACTGACTCTCAACACTCCAGCATTGCTGTGCAAGCAGATGTTCCTCCTTCTCCGGTGCCAATTCTTACAATTTTCGCATCTTGGAGCAGGTATTCTTTCGCGGGGAAGGCTGCAAAGTGAAAAACAACAGAAACTGGCTCCCTCCTCCTCGGCTCAGTGACAGAGAGGGAGACTTGTAAGCGGATAGCGGCTTTTTTTGTTGGGAGAAATATACAGTACAGTCGGCGGAGGAGAGCAAAGGAAGCAGTTCATTTACCACACCTGTGATGCGTTGTTCTGAGCAACGAAGACGCACGACCGGGATACTGATGGCCACGGTACGGCGGGAGGAGGATATGTGTTGAGGAAAAAGGACTTGGGCGTTGTGAAAAAGTGCTACAGAGGACACTCTCCGGACCTTAAAAAGCCCAGTGTGCCAGTGTTTCTTCTCTGCTCCCTGCCTTTTTGAAACTTAGGTGATAAAAAACACACGAAGATGCCCTTACTTCTGGGCCCCTTTGTCCGCTGTAGGTTCAGCGCTACGCTCCTTGTGCTCTGGCTCGTCCTCGCTGGCTTCACCTGCACTGGTGAGTTTATTTCAGTATGTATAACGTGGGCTTTCGGTTAATTAAGCTGTTAAATATTTGTATCTTGAAAAGCACACGCACAAAAGCTGCACATGTCAAGTTGTTTCCTGTCCTTTTTCTTTTTTTTTTCCTAATGCCGAAATGCAGCCACGCTTGACAGAGCACGTTGTTGGCAGTCGTTATTGTTCTACCGCTCATCAATTAGCTTGTACCTTCAAGGTTACATATGTTGCCTCAGACGTGTCTACCAAGGTTAAAACCGGATATAAACAGCAATTATTATTGTTCAGTTTAAATATATTTCATTTAAGCTGCCTCAAGCATGTGTTTTGTCCCCACTGTCGTGACTGTAAGGGAAGTTGGGGGCTACACCTGCTTGAACCCCCCCAAAACACTTAAAGACATGTTTTTAGCACTAACACTTACCAATTAGCGTGCACCTACAAGCCTACATGTGAGAGAGTGTCGCCTCAAACGTGTTTACCAAGGTTAAAACTTAGTACAAATGGTAACTATCATTGTCCAGCTGTAATATATTTGATTTGTGCAGTGTATAGGTGTGTTTTATCCCCACTGTCGTGACTATAAGGGAAGTTGAAGGCTACACCTGCTTGAAAAACCTGCTCTTTAAGAGATGTTTTAACAGATGGGCCCGTGAACAATAAAATGCAGTGCTCTCCTTTCACACTGTCACATAAACAACCTTCATTGCATTTTGCCCTAGTCTAATTCCAATATGAGAGGAATATTATCACCTCGCTAATCATTTTGTTATTAAATCTTTGAGATATGTGGCTACAGAGCAGACCGGGCAAACCGTATATATTCAGACTGAGCCTGTATTCATCCATCTCAAACAGGAGCATTCTCAACTCCTCGTTTCTGTCCGACCAGGACTCATTCCTGCTGCATTTGCAGAATGGTGACAGCTTTACGGAGTTGGTAGACGACCTACTCGCACTGATGAGTTACATTTTATGATGTAGTCTCTTGGCCAGACACTCCCGATTGCATGCAAATGTGCTTTGATGTACAAAACAATCACCAAACAGTGAGGGGGTGTGTTGAATTACTCAGACTGGAGATAAGTTTCCCTCAGCTGCTGCAAATGAGCCATTTGTAAGATGCAGGGCTGCAACCTATGTTTATTTTCATTGATCGATTAATCTGGAGAATATTTTCACAATTAATCGATAAAACATTGCGCATCACAATTTCCCAGAGCCCAAAGCAAAGCAACACTTAAAAACTCAGACTTTTTACATTTGAAAGACATGGTCGGTACTGATAAAACATCTTTTAAAAAGAAATTCATAGAATGTGTTGTTTATACACAAGAAGGGCAAAAATGGATGATTTGATATTCCACAGCTCTGACAGAAACAAAAAACAAAAACAAAGAACAGTTCTGACTCTTCAAACGTTCGGTTTGTTTTTCTAGTAAAGTTCATAAAAAACTTAAACATACTTTTGCTTTTATAGAACATTTGCCTGACAAAGTAAATGCTTTGATCTGTCATGTCAGATATTATTCTAACTGATATTTAACAGCTAATATACACGGATACAGCTGGATAGGCCAATGTCGGCACATCATTTATCAGCCCTGATATTTATTATGCATCCCTAACATTTTTGCATAAAAATGACTATGGTGATGAATCTATTCTGGAAAAAGTTGTCAACTAATTTTCTTTCCATTGACTTATTGATTATTGAGTCATTGCAGCTCTAGTAAGATGGCCTAAGATAAAGTTTTGGATTTCCTGTGTACTGAATGAGATATTTAATTTAAAAATACAAATACCCTCATAATAATAGCATTTAATAACGATGCATGTTAATTTTTGTTACAATTCAGCATAACAAACAGAGTGCTGGCCATTGACCCTTAAGGTTATTGTGGTGCCCAGTCAAGCCGGTCAAATCAGATTTTATCAATGCAGTCAACTGCCCTGTAGCCCTTTAGAGGTGTAAGAAAACATCAATACACTTGAGTATTGCGATATTATGTTTTGTGGCACTGTATAGATTCCCAAAACACTGTAGTGTTATATGTGAAGATTTGTGACAGTGGTTTATTTATTTTTTTTAAACCCTGACCACTAGCAGTGTTATCTATATCCACTGTTCTGATTGCACGAAAGATAAACCTTTTAAACTCAGATTTTATGCATATGGTGATGACAGGTTTCCCGACATCAGATGAAAAATTAGCTATAAATCATCTTGCTTGCAGTATTGCAGTATATTGAATTATAATCCCTGTATTGTGATACGGTATGTATCAAATCACCAGATTCTTGAGAAAGTGAGCGAATGACATTTGAATACAGATCCAGCCACTTGAAATTTCCCACGCCTTTCGAAAGCCTTCCGGAAGCCTTCCAATGTCCTGCCAGTTTCCAGCCAAATACCATTTCCCCCCACCTTTGTGGGGCGGCACCCAGATTCCACTGTAACACGCCCATTTATTCAATTACAAGGTGTTACCATTAGATGGCGCTTCCCTCACAGAAACACAAAAACTAACAAAGATTTAGAGGTGCTTGTACTTTACCTAGTAGTATTTCCATTCTAAGCTACATTATTCATCTGATCCACTATCTCAGATGCGAATATTAGCCTACACTTATTGCACTACTTTTATTTTAAAGATTTAGTTTGGCCTATTAGTTAAAAGTACTTTTGTACAATAATATAAATTTGTTGCTAGGTTATATTATTATAGG
>JAJHUR010120126.1:5446-17696 GCA_027495735.1 Lutjanus campechanus
CTGCTGCTGAAAACTGAATCGCAGTAGCAGCAGCAGTGGAAACGTGAGTTTATTTACTACTAAGAAGTTCGTATCTTTAACTGTTGAAATTAAATCCGCGGTAACTGGCTAGTTGTTGTAGCGGGTAAACTGGCATGCCGGGATACTGTACTCAAGGGATCATGTCTGCGCTGAGTTAATGCGCAAAGGGTTGAAACAGCGCTCGTCAGGTCCGCTGACGGCAAGGTTTCTTTTGCTAGTTACTGTGATTTTAAACACAAGTTGTTGTTCACAATGTATCGTTTTTCACGGGAAAAACAAGGTGCGTCCCTGGGACGCATGGATAGTGAATTTACTGCGTCCTTTCAGATTTTAATGCGTCAGAGACGCAGGACGCGTACCTAGCAACATCACTGAATTACTGTAAAATAAGCTTTGGTTTTGATGTGTATGACTGATTTTGCATTAAGTGTACTCACAGTTCGACAGCCTCAGCACCCAGAAAGTTACAGTAAGTCTGGATTTGAAGGACGGCCAGTGTGCAGCAGATAAGAGAATATCCACTGCTTTACAAGACTATTTCTAACCTATATTGCAGTAATATGGAATTGTAAATAGGGCCTGACAATAGTAGATGTTTTGGGCTGTTGCTGACACCAGTGTTAGAAAGTACAAAATTCTGATGTCAATATATTAGCCGTTATTATTTCTACACAATATATATGTGCAGAATATAGAATATATACATTAACACACTTTGATCCCTTAAAAGATGGTGAATACTTGTGACATATCGAGGCAGTAAATAAAGTAAAAACTGATTTAATGCATACACAGAATGCTGTCTATGAAGCTTAATAAAAACAACCTGCATTATGTTCTGTCAAACAACAAAGGCTTCATATTGACTTATATTGGACAAAATATGCCGATACAGATAAAGACTGATATAACTATGATAGGTCAACATTGGTATATTGACCGATATATTGATCAAACTAATTTTAAACTATGTTCTATTTTTTGAAATAATTTTATATTTGGACAGCTGCAGGTCTTACTTTCACATAAATATTTGTAAAGTTATTATCTAGACAGTAGGACTGTGAATATTTTGATTGTTAATTAATCTGTTGATTATTTCCTTGATTAGTTGTTTGGGCTATAAAATGTCAAAAATGGTGAAAATTGTCGATCAGTGTTTCCCAGAGGCTAAGATGATGTCTTCAAGTATCTTGTTTTGACCTCAACTATTCAGTTGAGGTCTGTCATAGTCATAGTCATAGAGGAGAAAGCAACCAGAGGATATTCACATTTAAGTTGGTGGAATCACATAATTTGACTTTCTTTTTTCTTAAAAAATTACTCAAACTGATTTATGGATGAGTTGCAGATTAATTTAGTGGTGTATAACTAATCGATTGATAAATTAACAGTTTCATCTACTACAGTAGATAGACAGCAGAGAGCACAGTCTACTCATTTTTTTCACATTTTGTATGACAGCAATACACAGAAGTTAGAAGACAGAAGAAGATTTCTTTAAAATCTGTTTATTTTCCTCAAAATTGTATTGTCTCTGTGGTTCAGCTTCTTTTGAAGTGCACTTCCCATATTGTTCTTTTCCTTGAACCTGTTCCCAAGTGTCCTCCGAGACGTATCGATAATGAGGAGAGACAGGGGACTTGCCTGTTGTTAATGACTGATGGATAGCCCTTGAAAAGGACACCACATTTACATGATGAACGAGTCAGGAGAATGATTGAGTGTGACATACAAGGCCCCTTGCTGCTAAATGCAATGGGAGCAACATTTATAATAACTTGTCAACAGCCTCCATTTGCATCATATGATCCCTCCTTTTTTTTCACATTGCTCACTACGGCCATCAGAATGATGAGAAATAGTGACGCCAAACTGCCTGTGTGGGTCCTCTGAACACTGAACAAGGTAATGCTCTCACTGAGTGATTGATGAGGAAGTTAGTATATCATCCTGAAATGGGATGTACTGCAAAAAAAGACAGTAATGTATTTACTGTAATAACTCATAAAATTACCATGATATGTCATCACAGATTATGGTAACTAACTTGAAATACTGACTTCTCTGGCAATAACATGGCAGCAACAGTGCCGTCCTTTGAAATTCCTATTCTGGCTTGTAACTTGTATTATTGTTGGCCCATTTCAGGTTAATTAGAGTTCAAACTAATGTTGTTGCTAAATGAATTAGAATCTGTTTATGAGTCATTAGAGATCATCAATAATCTTTTAAAAGGAGTAGATGTTTATAACAGTTAAATTGAGCAATGTGTTGATGGAGTCTGGCAGGCAGAAGGCAGGCAGTTACTGAACTCAAACTCCAAAGTATTTTCAGAGCAGTGGGAGTTTGTGTTCAGCAAAACGGGCTTAGCTATACATGGCCCAACAACTGACCCTTCCTAAGTCCCGCCCCTTTTTGTTCTCTGTTCGGCAAACTTGGTACCTCAGCCACCTCTCTAAAAAGTGACATATTTCAAGTTCACTAATGTTAACCAAATGTTAGCTAACTAGTTACCTGATGCTCAAAACATTCTTCCTAACTAATGATTGATGGCGATTAGCTAGCTAGTTAGTTCGCATTTTGCTGGCATTAGCTAATTAAACAATGAATATATGTCACTTAAACAGGTCCCCCAGCAACGTCTCTCCAACTCGCTATTGGGACAGCAGTACTCATTTCTGGACACACATTTGTTACATATTGCTCCTTTACAAGATATATTAGGCAAACAGTACTCAATGCCGGCTTGCTTGCTAGATGTACACTTATGCGTCTCAATGGAAATGTATGATATTTCACATGCCCTAAAATAGAGCCACTTGGGAATACAATGGCTTTGTTTCAATAATTAGGAGCCAAGGGAGTCAAATGAATCCTATAAAACTAATTCATGTACTCTCCCGGTAGTGCAATGCTATCATATCCATTTAAGATAACACTTATGTGTGTCCTTGTGTTCATAGGGCAATTTGAAGCGCTGGCAATGGGCATGCTTTTCAGCATAGATAAACAGCATGTGGTGTGTTGTGTGTTTCCCTGTAGACCGTGGCTACTGTGACTGTGGGACGTGTGAGTGTGATGAAGGCTGGTCCGGAGATGCCTGCCAGTTCCAGGAGGAGTGTAGCCTACCCAACAAGAAGAGCAAAGAGCTGTGCAAAAACCCACAGGGGGTGGTGTGCTCCAACAGAGGTCCTGCGATCCCACACACACACACACACACACACACACACACGCATAAAATGTGAAATGTTTATCAGCAAACTTTATTTTGAAAGTCTAACCGTAAGTAACGCATGTATTATTGCTAACTTGACCTTAGAGCCCTGCATGTGCAACACTGATGCTGGAGGGGTATGTATGAGTGTCATAGTTTGAGGCGTACAGGCCACTGACCAAGCTGCTGTGATGGATGAGTTCCGATTGAGAACATGTTGGCAATTTATACATTTGTATAACTTTGTCCTTGTTTATAGCTAATTACTGACATAACTTTAATAACATAATTATTAACCATAATAAATCCATTAGTTACGACTCATTAATCCCTTTAAAGTTCAGTTAACTTCAGTTAAGGCAGATACTTTTGACCTGCTCTCACATGTATCAGTATAAACAATCTCTCTTTCACTAACACAGGCACATTAATAAATTCATGCATGAATCAGCAGAATTGGGAAGACTGACATCTTGAGTTAACAATACTGTAAGTAAGTATTGATAATTCAATTTTGTGTTAAATCTCATACACCAGAGCTTATTTCATGCACACAGTACAGGTTTGTGTGTTTACGTCTGTGGACACGTGACTGAGCACTGGCACACGGAAGACACGCACTATGAGATGATGTCTGGGCTGAGGCTGTTGTCCACACAACACCTCAAACACCTAGGTTCCACCTCATCACTAGCCCGCAATGCCCAGAGCTAAATGAAGGATAACCTTGTATGTCTGTGTCTGCATGTCAGGGTGTGTGTGTCTGTACAGTATGTGGTGTGTTTGAGGGTGTAGAATGAAAATTTTTTTCACAGCGTGTAGTTGTCTAGCCTTCTGTCCCTATAGTGCATCATTCGAAAATCCCCAGCACACACACACACACACACACACACACACACACAAGCAACCTCAACCACCTTTAGAAGTCAGACACCAGTCTAGATCCGTTTCCACGTGATGCACAGACGGTGTCTCCAATGCACATCTGCAAACCAGCTGGGTTCTTGGTCTCAAAGTGCACTGCATGGAAATACATATATACTCCCATCCACAACCAAACACATACTGTAAACATACGCTCACAAACCATCTTGACCTTTTTTAACAAATAGAATTAAGTTTAAACTGTGTCTAAAGCTGGTACCTTTAATAGGCACCTGCCACTGCGGTAGCTGCCTATGTGACAATGAGGACAACAGAGGTCTGGTGACAGGACGATTCTGTGAGTGTGACGACAGCGAGTGTCTGGATGAGGACACCGGAGAGGTGTGTGGAGGTATGCCCCGCAGACTCTGTCTCACGCCCCTACTCTTCCCCCAAAAGAGCACAGACACATATGGTACTGTATATATGGTTATTCAGAGAATGTCCACTCTGTCTGACTGGGCACCAATTGGAGAAGTTCTCTTTTTGAATGGCTACCATTACATTGAAGGAATACTGCCGCAATTTGTTAATTTTATGTCTTATTGGAAAACCGTGATTTCAACCGACCATTTGCTTGGATTACTTGGATTTAACTGGAAAAGATATTCTTTGAAAAACCTCACAATAAACCTTTGTGTTACTTGTAGTATCAACAGTAACAGTCCTAATATCCTTATAAAATCTGTTCTAAGGACTAACTAGCTCTAAATTACAATACAAGAACAAAGTCACTGTCTCTAAACCACACCATTGTTCAGTCAACTTGGCATGTTAGGGCTTTAGGAGACTTAAATATAGAGGAATATAGAGACGTTTTATGTTTTTTGTTGTTGTTGTTTTTATTTCTGTTTGAAAACTGGTCACCGTTCACTTACACTGTTTGGGAGATTCTGCAGCGTCGTTTTCCTGTGAAACTCCAGCAGTGTTTTGTGAACTAAAAAAATCAACCCGACCCTCAATCGGCATGAGGATGAGTTGGTTTAAGTTAACACAAACATTTTCCCACATGTTGCAATCAATGGCAAGACTGTAAATGATGCCCTATACACAGTTTGAATTTTGAAGTTTTCAATTTGACACAAAAAACACCTCACGTGTCCATGAGGGTTAACTGAAAGTTAAATGTACTGTAGTTTGAACTGCTGTCTCTTGCTTAAACATCATCCCTGTTCCCCACAGGTTGTTCCAGTGCCTGCTTGTCAATTGTTGTTTATAAGTCCATTTTGAAAAACAAATTCAACTTTCAAATAGTAAGATTTAAAAGCAGTAAAAATTTGTAAAATGCTGACTCAAGACAATATGTTTGTTTTGTTTTTTAAACAAAAGGGCTTTTTTTTTCTGATTTAGGCTGGCACAATATATGTAGTTATCATACTATCTACTTAAAATCCTACAACCTGGAAATAAATGAATCAGGAGGAGTTAATGTAGAAATCTGTTTATGTGACTGTCAATCTGTCACACTGACAGAGGTGAACTCATCAGTTGTTGCATGTGCATTCTGATCTGCTTCCAGGCCATGGCCAGTGTTACTGTGGAAACTGTTACTGTGCTGCTGGTTGGCATGGAGACAAATGTGAATTCCAGTGTGACATCAGCCCATGGGAAAGCAAGCGGAGATGCACATCACCAGATGGCAAAATCTGCAGCAACAGAGGTCTGTTTACCAGCACCGGAGCCAGTATACAACATCCAGCCCCAGTAATCTGAGATCCCATTTTAATTTGTAATTGATTGAATCATAATAGCAAATATTACTGCAAACTTAAATATAGACAAAATATAAGAAATATAGAAAGCTCATTTTCCTAACAGCCATTATGCAGATGCGGATACATTGCCATTGATTCACAAAGCAATAAAATGGCCAGGAAGTGTCACAACTCATTAGAATAGGCCTCATATTTGTGAAAATTTCAAATTGCTCTGCTGAGAAACAAGAAAAAAAAAAAAACATTCAAAATGCCAAAATATTAGGCTACAGAAACTTACTATAGGAGGAATCTTGAGAAACAGCTTAACAGTTATCCTAATGTTAGGAGGGTTTATTATTAAAGATTTTGGGAAGTAAGGATGTTTATGTACAGTAATACAATTTTCCTGTATGGATAGGACTTGACTTGGGGAATCTGTATTTTATTTTTCCTAAATCAGATCCTTATCCTAATTACCATGGTTACCAAACAGGTAAGATAGGATTTGCAAATTAGAAAGTTTCTGTAATATAGCCCCAGGTTCTTTTCCTGTCTTAGAGACATTAGGAGGGAAATACACCAGAAGTAGTGAAACACTGGAAAACAAATGAATGAAAGTGATACTCTAGATTCTAGAGTCTAGATTTAAATACATTTTTTGATCTGTCAGTTTCCAACATGTACATGACCAGTTATCTGACTACCACAGATGAAAAAGAGTCACCTTTAACACCCACCCTTGAAACTGAGAAAGAAAGTGGCGGAGGGGAAGAAAAAAAAACAGGAGAAATGCAGAGAAAAATGCAGAGAATGAATATGACATGTAAATTCCACTGAAAGTCATCAGAGCTTGGCAGACAGGCAGTCAGAGAAACAGCTTCACTAGCCTAGGTCAAGTGATCCTGAGGGATTTCAGTAAAGCTCTCTAAAATTAATTACAGTGGACTGGCTGAGGGCTGGCTAAGTGGTAGGGCTACATGGTAGGCTACATGGACAGAGCCCCATGATTTATGGTTAAGTGCACAGCTGACACAACATGAACAACCATCCACAATGTACATGGTGTAGCAGCCCATTGTACTCCTCTGTAACAATGGAAAGGGCAGGCAAAGACCTGACAATGCCAAGATTCACCAGAGAAAAGAACGAAGGAAATATGACTGCAATTAAAGGGTCCAAATCAGGTTTTACATATTTATTGTTACTAGTTTTATTTTAAAATCAAACATGACATATATTTCTGCTTGTTCTATCAGCTTGAGAGCTTGACCTGTCCCTGTTATCAATTTATTTCTTTATTGATTCTCTTATTGATTCCTTTTTGATTCATTGTGGGCTCTGGAAAAAAAGATGGTGGTTTTTATAGCTTTGATTTAGTTTTCTTACTCTCTCTGTTGAACAAAAGCTGTTTCCTTGAAAAGAACAAACATTACGACATGTACAGGAAATCTCCAAGATTTGATTTGTCATATTTGAGAGTAAATCACAAGTGCTTTGGAACTACTGGATACAACCTGAGCCTTGCTAAGATTACTTAAAGTCCCCCTCCACTCAAAAATATGTTTTTCTTTTTGTTCATGAAGATGGATGTTTTATAGAAAAACTACAGGAATTTCAGATGTGAAAAATCACATGTGTAATATGTGGAACACACGTTTTTCCCATGTTAAACATGTTCTTTGCACATGGGAAATGGTTTGGGAATATTTTTCATGGTGTAATATGTTTCCATGTGAAACACGTGCCACATGTGGTAACATGCTTCCGACATGTGATCACATGTGGCCACGTGGAAAAAAATGGAAATTCATGTGTTGTTTTTTCTGTTTCACTCAAGAAAGATACTTTCATAATCGTCTGCTGAAAGTGGAAAGTTTCTCTGTACTCAGTGGACCTACAAGTATGGTTTATGGCACAAATAGTTTGGAAGCCAATCCTGGTACAATTTGCAAGTTGTACAAATGTGATGTGGAAACTTGTAACCATCAGCACACACACTGAGAAATAGGAGACATCTTGTGTCCAACAGGAAAACTTAAGAAATAAACAAAGTTTGCATATTGATAATTCTCTAGTTTTTAATGAGGGAAGAAGGATTTTAATGTGGAAATGACTTTTTTGTGGGGAAAAAAAAACATATCAGACACACATTTTTGTTTTTGTTAGCATTCAAGGAAATACATGTATGGTTTTAGGAAAGATTTTTTTTTCTTTTACACTTAGTTATTCCTCTTCATGGCATAAAATATGATAAGGCTGCTTGTGTAGCTCTAATGTTAACACTATTTTTACATTTTACTTGATATAACTGGTGCACTTGAGAAAATGCAACACCCTTGTACTTTAAACTGTCCAAAATACCACTTCCCTACATGCACTGCCAAAAAATGTTACAGCACATTATCAGTATTCTGACTATTGCAGAAAATATCATAAATCCTGCATTTTGCCCTTTCCGTCAGTTTGGTAAAATGTGCCAACATATTCGAGCATCTTTTCATTCTACCCCACTCAAGTCCTACACAATCCTCACAAGTCAGACAATTCGGTACTGATTATAATGGGAACAATTCTCAATTCCCATCCCTATATGACATGTAACCATTTTGCTGTGAGTTAATCAGCATTGTGAAGATAATTCCTGGTGATTATAGGAGATGGATCAAGGAGGGTGATTACATAAAGGAGGGCTGATTTGATTTCATCATCCTGCATAGATGTAGAGACGTGAAGTGTTTTGTATGAGGCTGTAAAATATCTTCCCTCTCTCAACAGTAACCTTTATTTCCCGCTCTGCTCACACTCTGAAATGAATGAGTGAATGATTTGACTGACAGTATGCAATACATTCTTTATTACTCCATTCCACCAAACTGTCAGCCCCCTCTGTCTGTTAGGTTTACCTAGCCTCTTCAGTTGAGCTAAAAATACACTAACTGGCGTGCTGTCAAAACAATAACAGCCACATAATGCTGGAGGCTAAAAGCGTGCATCTATATATGATTTCTTGATCAAAACAATTTTACTCAGAGATAATATGGCTGCATGATGCACATGGAGAGGAAGCATCTTCTTTTGTGTGGAGAGGGAAGGAGTTTTTAGCAGGAATTTGCCCATAAATGCATTCCCTAATTGAGCTCTGATTTTATAGAGCATTTATAGAATATTTCTGAAGAGTAACTGGTACAGGAGCTGTAATCTGCTCTGGTGAAGCCAGGCTGTGACATTTGTGGCAGACATAAAAGTGCATGGGTCTATAAATCCGGGGCTCCAGGGTTATGAGGTGGTGAGGGAGACCGAACCCAGGGCCAGGGGCCAGACACGTGCCAGCCACAGCCCACAGGCTTGCCAGCTGGCCTGGCTCCCCTGGGGTTCCCTGTGCTCTGTCACTGCTGATAAGAGAAAATGGGATTTCCACTGGCTGCTGCTCAGCTGATGCCTCGGCTAAGATGTAAAACAAATGAGAAGGAGAGAGACAGATGGACAGATACATTGATAAAAGGAGAAAAATGAGACAGAAGGAGAACTTGTATTTATCCTGTTGGCTACAGCCTCTGTTAAAGTTGAAAAAATATATCCTCCTGCCCCAACCCACATCTGTGTGAGATGTTTGCACTGCTGTTTATAATGTCAGTTGTATTTTTCATTGTTTCATTTTGTTTGTTTGTATTTTTCCAGGTCACTGGTTCATTATTGATTTATTTGGATTGTCCAGCTGAAAAATATAGAAATAATACAAAGTGAATTTACAGTACGTGTGTTTGTGTGGTTGTGTTTGCTGTGGCTGTTAGGGACCTGCGTGTGTGGAGAGTGTAATTGTTATGATGTAGATCCCTCTGGTGATTGGGGAGATATACATGGAGACACCTGCGAGTGCGATGAGAGGAACTGTCATGCAACCTACGACCGATATACGGATGACTTCTGCTCAGGTCAGCATGCTGTTTTTGGATGTTTTAGAAAATACAACCACATACCGGTGAGAAATACACAGAAAAACACAGACATTTGCTGTCCTCATTAAAATGGTTCAAGAAATTGTGCAAAATTTGGGGAAATATGCCCATTTGCTTTCTTGCCAAGAGTTAGATGAGAAAAAACTGTCATGTCTATCTACAAAGTGCTTCACACATTGCCATTCTGCTATAGGGGGAAAAAAGGGGTGGGTGGGGTTCGTTTTAGAGGAACACGCACTTACACGGGAAAGGGAACCCATCTGTAGTACTATGTCTATACTATTAGTGACCACATGCTACTACTGTGAAGTAATTCCTTTGGGGCACCCCTGTAAATCAGTTGGTAGTGCATGCATCCCATATACTGAGGCTATCAGTCCACTGCAGCTACGTATCTCTTCTCTCTCTACCCCCTTTCCTGCCATATCTTCATTTGTCACAATCAAATAAAGGCAAAAATGCCCAAAAAGTAATCTTTAAAAAAAATCTAACTCCATTGGATTTTGGATTAGAGCAGAAAATAAGCTCTGTTGCAAACAAGTTTATGATTCTTACATGTTCTGTTCAGCAAGTCAGTCTTCCCAAATTAACACCACTTTAATGGTTTTTGAAGTGTAAATGCAATTGTCATAGTATAAAGAAGTATAGTATAAAAAGCTAACATTAAGCTATAAACGAACCTCTTCAATGTAACCACCATTTAGTGACCAGTGTTCGGCGTGATGGCGTTTAATTTAAAAGTCACGTAAAAGCTTCAGAATTCACAAGTTGCGTATTCACTGATGCATTTTATGTCGCAGAACAAAATGTGAAAATGTGAAAAAAAAGGTGCTAATAACAGGCCTTATTTCAGGAACCTAACCAAAAAAAAAAAAAACCCATGGCCTCTGAGACGAGGGACCCGGAGGTGCAAATATGCTAACTTATTTCTGAGTTTTAGGACTAATTTCTGCAGCAATCTATAATCGTAATAAGAAGTAACTGCAGTTCCTTGCACTTAGCAAACACACCAGCTCCCCATCTAATTCTAAAACTCTGGTGCAACTTGTAAAAGTTTCCATATATGACCTTTACACTGTTTCTCTACAGAATGAACAAAATTAATGAACAAAATATGATAGATGCTACCCCTGTGCATTCTATCCATTAATTTATGATCTAGAAAATGTATCTCAGTATCCTAACACATACACAGCTAACAAATCTTTCCTTTGTGTATACTCACTGTTCGAGAGAATACAAGCACAATTGACAGCTAAATGTTTTAAATATCATCTTGCTCCACCAGTTTCTCTCTCTCTCTCTCTCTTTGTCTCACAGACCAGATCAATTATAGTCAATGCTGATCATCCAGCAGCTTAGAAGACAGACAGTGAAAGCTTGTTTAGCCGCTGTTCTAAGGACACTAAATTCCCCTTCATTTTCTCACCTCCAGCATGTCCTGACCCTTGTTTATTTTGCGACTGCTCTTGCTCTCCTTTTTTCTCACGTACAAACCACCCACAGACACAAAGACACACAAACAGACAGACACACACACATTTGCTCCCCTTTTGACCCTTTTTTGCTCCATAACCTATCCACCCTGCACTTTATGCTTCAGTCAGTGCTGTTTTCCTCCCCTCTCAGTACACTTTATTTGAATTTTTCTTGTACAAAACCTCCACTTTGTCTCACCTCTGGGCTTTCTCCATCTCTTCTTCGTTCCTCTTTGCAGGTCATGGCCAGTGTAATTGTGGCAGGTGTGACTGTAAGGAGGGATGGGCTGGGAAGAAGTGCGAGCATCCTCTGTCCTGCTCCCTGTCTCTGGAGAGCAGTGTGAAGAAGTGTCGTGGAACGTCCAATTTGCCCTGCTTCGGACGAGGTACCTGGTCTTCCCATCAGCTGCTGTTGCCATGGTTACTGTAGCAGGCCTGTACTTTGTCTTCACCTCTAAAATAGGCCATTTCCAGTGCTTCAGATCTCTTAATCCATCCTTAAGAGGGCTGTAAAGACAGAGCTGATAGCATTTTTAGACAAGCCCTAAACTGAAAAGCGACCACTCATTGTGTTTATTGTGTCGTTCATATGATATGCATGAATATATATGCAGGTTTGTATCACTGCTTGTAAATGTGTGTGAGTTTTTTTGATCTGATATGTGCTCTTGTGCTCATACATATATATTATATGTGTACGTTTATGTGGATTTGTGAGATTAAGGGGCACTGTTTGCCTGCAACAATGTAAGCCATGGCAGGGACAGCTCTCTCAATAGAACAAGCTGTAGGTCGATGTTCCGAGATTTATTACAGTGCACTGTATGCTTCATTAGGGGCCCTTCTGGACAGAGGAAGCCTGTTTTCTTGGAGCCTCCAAATGTAACGCCTAATACTAATATTAGATTCTGATTCTGCTGCAACACCAGTGGTCCAGGTTGTGCTTCAATTGTTGTC
>JAJHUR010120128.1:0-93299 GCA_027495735.1 Lutjanus campechanus
AAATCTTAATTTCTTTC
This sequence comes from Lutjanus campechanus, assembly GCA_027495735.1. Classification (NCBI taxonomy): domain Eukaryota; kingdom Metazoa; phylum Chordata; class Actinopteri; order Lutjaniformes; family Lutjanidae; genus Lutjanus; species Lutjanus campechanus. The sequence goes on from JAJHUR010120128.1 coordinate 18, forward strand.
ATATTTATATTCTTGGCACAAATGATCCTCTGTACATTCAAACCAGGCGCGGCGCCAGGATTTCAGTTTAGGGTGGGCCACAGTAACTTTGGGTGGGCCTTTTAATTACAAAAGTTAACACTGTTCACAACTGGTAATATTACTTTAACAAAAATGACTGGTATAATTCTGTGGAGAGCAACTAGCACTTCTAGTTGGTTATGACACTTTTTAAAGACGGTTTCAGTGGCGATAGAGTTTATTATTTCACCGCAGCAGTTTGCATTTATTTCAAGTGACACAGGATATCTCCTTATCTATATTTTCGCTATGGATCAAGTAGATTTAATGCATCAATTCCTTAAGAAAACTGACATTTTAATTCCTTGTAATGCATTTCCATTTGATCTGGCTGGATTACTATAAACTGATTGCAGAGAGAATCGGAGTGATCAGAACAGTGGGTGAGCTACAATCACTTTTAACAGGAGAGAGAGCGAGGTGCGCTGAGGTGTTCATTCATAAACTTAACTGTCTGCTGCTGTGAAGATCATCTGGAGACAATCAAGTCAGGCGGGCACATTTCTACATTTTCTAGAATTTCTGGTTTAAATAAGAAATGCATTTGCAGGTATAAAATAAGACAATGATATACTTTCCTCAGTACACTGACCTGGACCGCCACAGTGTGACGTGCGTGCGCGAGCGTCTGGGGCGACAAATAGGCCTAATGACCCGTTGTGATTGGTCCAGACCTCACATGTGATAATAGCCGATTAAGAGCTGTCTTTTTTCAAATGGAAACATTTTTGTCTTAAGGGTGTATTAAAATGCTGATTTTAATCATTAAAAGTTAAGAAAATATATAAATATAAATTTATAAAATATATGTTCTCCCAGTCATTTAGGGTGGGCCAAATGTACAAATGGGTGGGCCCAGGCCTGTCAGGCCCACCCGTAACGCCGCGCCTGATTCAAACTGGCCAGAATTTAACATTTAAAACAAATGATGATCATTATTATTATTATTGTTATTACCACATTATGACCGTGTGTTGTGACCATGTCATGTGTGCATCCTCAGCTCCTCATGTGGAGTTCACAAAGCCGCTGCAGGACGTCGAGGTCAAAGAGAAAGAATCTGCCAAGTTTGAATGTGAAGTGTCCCGCGAGTCCGCCAAGGTGAGACCAGCTGACCTGGTCAGCCACAGACCAGCAGACCGTCCAATCACAGATGGACGAATAAAGATCAGTCCTGCTCTTGTGACCCTGTTGTTGTTGCCGTGCAGGTTCGTTGGTTCAAGGACGGCAGCGAGATCAGGAAAGGAAAGAAGTACGAGATCATCGCTAAGGGCGTCCAGAGGATCCTCATCGTCCACAAGTCGGTGTTTGATGATGAGGCTGAGTACGAGTGCGACGCCAGGACCTCCAAGACCTCCGGCATGCTCACTGTCATCGGTCAGAAACAGTGTTCATTATTTTATTTGTTAATTCTATTAAATGTTTAATTCCCAAAAAGATCTTCATAGTTTATTAGAGACCTGACAGTCAAAGCTCAGGGCAGATTTCACCCTCTCTCCTGCTGTTGTGTGATTGGTCACAGAGGAGGCAGCCAGGTTCACCAAGAACCTGTCCAACGTAGAGGGGACAGAGACGGACAGCGTGAAGATGATCTGCGAGGTGTCGAAGGCTGGCGCTGACGTCACGTGGTACCGTGGTGATGAAGAGCTGCCAGAAGGTGGCCGCTACGAGCAGATCCTGGACGGACGCAAGAGGATCCTGATCATCCAGGACCTGAGGATGGAGGACGCCGGAGAGTACAACTGCCGACTGAGTCCCTCTGTCAAGACGTCGGCCACGCTCAAACTCAATGGTGAGAAAAAAAACGGTCTTGGCCGACAGTCAATCGGAGACAACATTTAAAATCTTTACTTCATTTATGTGATGATGTATTTCCTGTTTTTGTCTTCTTTTTCTCCTCTCCAGAGCTGGCAGCCGAGTTCATTGCCCGCCCTCAGAACCAGGAGGTGGTTGAGGGCGAGAAAGCCGAGTTCACCTGCTCCGTCTCCAAGGAAACGTACGAGGTGAAATGGTTCAGAGGGGACAAGGAGGTGGAAGCTGGGGACAAATATGCCATTGTCAGCGAGGGAAAGAGAAGGGCTCTTATTGTGAAGAACTGTGAACTGAAGGACGAGGGAGGCTACGTTGCTCACATCGGCAGCGTGAGAGCCTCAGCCGATCTGCTTGTGATCGGTAAGGTTCTCATTCCCTGTTTTGCACGTTGTGTTTGAGTTGTTTCAGGTTCAGTTTTAATGAGTTTGCCTTTTATTTTTCAGAGAAACTGAGGATTATCACGCCGATCAAAGACACGGAGGTGAAGGAAGGAAGTGAGATCGTCTTCAACTGCGAGACGAACACAGAGGGAGCGAAGGCCAAGTGGCTGAAGAACGAGGAGACCATATTCGAGAGCGGCAAGTACATGATGGCTCAGAGGGACAACGTCTTCTCTCTGAGGATCAGAGATGCCCAGAAGGCTGATGAGGCCAGCTACACCATCAGCCTGACCAATCAGAGAGCAGAGCATGCCAAGTGCACCGCCAGCGCCAAAGTCGCAGGTAAAATTTTTTCTTTTAAACTTTTTATTTATGAACATTTTTCACCAGTAAACAAAAAAATCAGAAAATGAATCATAAATAAATAAAAATGATTAATTTAAAAAAGCGCGTCATCAGATGATCTGTAAATCAGAGAAATCTGTCTCATTTTAAACAGAATATCATACGAAAATGATATTTATAAGAAAAGACAAAGAGGCCTGTAGTCGGGCAGTTTTTCTTGTTCTTTAGCAGGTTAGTTACTCATTCCATCAGGAATGTTTCCAAGATAAAGGGATGTAAACGTCGCACTGATACTAGAACCCAGAGGACCACCTCATTCCAGAAAAACATTAACATCCTCAGAAATATGTGTAAGTCTGTCATTTTTTTATTTAAAAGTATATAATAAGATACGTTTTTTGAGTTTTAAGTCATTTGGCCATGTTTTCTATGCTGAGAATGTAAAGTACTCAGATTTCACATTCATTTTTTTGCATTAAAAGAAAAAACACAACTTCTTTAAAAAATAAAATCAATTTTATCCTCAGTTTTTTTTTTTACCATGTAGTGTGCGTGTGGCTTAAAAATGAGAAAGTCATTGATCAAAATACTCTTTGAGCTGACCGCCTCAACATATATATATATTAGTGCTGTCAATCGATTAAAATATTTAATCGCGATTAATCTCATGAATGTCATAGTTCACTTGTGATTAATCGTACATTAATCGCACATTTTTATCTCTTATAAATGTCCCTTGAATTATCATTTTAATACTCTTATCAACATGGAAAAGTGGATAGGCTTGCTTTGTGCAAATGTTTTTTATTGAAAACAACGTGTAGTGTTATATTTCACACTAACATTCTCACTTTGAGCAGTCATTCACATTTGAAGCAAAATCTCACACAATTTAACACTGTCAATAAACAAATGACAAAAAAATAAATACTTGGTTACAAAAAAGCCCCTTCGACAACCCTTTCTAAGGGATCAAAACAGGGTGATACAAAATAAAGTTACAAAGTGCACATCATTGTAAACTAGGACTCAGCCTATAGTGCAGTTAAACCATGGCTTAAACTTTCCTTTCTTAAGTTTCCTACTCTTTTACAGCGAGTGAGCAGGCAAGACCAAACACATGCGTGGGGGGCGTGCCTATTGTTTTGTTTCCGGGTTACAACCGGATCCTGTAGTTTTTCTAACGTTGCTAGCAGTGGCCACAGCTTATAAAAACTACAAGTTCACTTGGTCACAATGAACGTTAATCTCGCGATAAAAGAAATGACGCCGTTAAAATTGATTTGCGTTAACGCGTTAATAATGCAATATTTTTGACAGCACTAATATATATATAAGAAAAGAGTTATTAAATGTATTCTGGTTCTGCGTCTTCACAGAGGAGAAGCTGAAATTCCTGGACCCCATTGAGGACATCGAGACTCAGGAGAAGAAGACCATCAGCTTCATGTGTAAGGTGAACCGTCCCGAGGTGACGGTGAGGTGGATGAAGGCCGGTCAGGAGGTGACACTTAGCAAACGCATTGTCTACAGAGCCGACGGCCTCAAACACACATTGACCATCAAGGACTGCGTGATGGAGGACGAGGGCGAGTACACCGCCGTGGTCGGAGACGACAAGTGTGCGGCTGAGCTGATCATCAGTGAGGCACCGACGGACTTCACAGCGCAGCTCAAAGACCAGACCATCACTGAGTTTGAGGATGCTGAGTTCACCTGCAAGCTGAGCAAAGAGAAGGCAGCGGTGAAGTGGTACAGGAATGGACGCGAGATCAGAGAAGGACCCAGGTATCAACTTCTCAAAAACTTTACTCCCACACCCAGGTCACAGCCTATGTCTCATTTTAAGGGAATTTGGGGGATTTGAAATTGTGTTTTAGCATTTTAATTTATTGAAGAATCAATGAAACGCACCAGTCCGATGGTGCACAGATCTCCAATAATGTCCCAAGAACTCTGACGGTACACAGACCGTTAAGTACACAGCTGATGTTTAACAGTGGAAACACATTCGGCGTATCTTTGGAAAGCTCAGATTCTTGTGATTAGATTTAAATGCAATCACACCAGGAGGTACAATCAATACCACAGACAGATGAAGCCTTTTATTACGCCATTGGATGAAACAGTCCTGGCAGAGGTTTAGTCAATCCAATCCAGTTACATCACTGTTTAGCCATCTTAGTTCAAGTTAGCATCTAGTTATTAGCAATATCTTGGTCTCAACATGGCCACTGCACTCTGACCTCTTCTTGTCCTGTGTAAAGACGGAGCCAGTCAGAACAGATTGTGCTGATGACTGGCACTTTATATAGCCAATGAAATCCCCAAAATGATAATATGCAGTTTTGATTTGTAATATGAAGCTAGAACAGAGAAACAATGTAAATTTAGATGGTTTTGCTGTGTGTTTCTTTTGCTCTGACACCTTTATATGCACAATGTTTAGTTTCAACAAGGGAAAAAGCACTTCAATGTGTCTATGCTTCAGTTACTCTGGAGCAAAGGGTATTTGGGATTGCCAAATGACCTTTTCCAGGAAAACACCTTAACACCCTCAGAAAAATATGTGTAAATATTCATTTTCTGCGGTAATTGGCAAAGTGCTGTGGTCTCATTGTGTTTTACGTTTAATGAGTATATAAAACTAGAAATATTAGAAAAGCACAAAGCTATAAAATTAGAAATAAAACCAAAAACGGAAAAAAAAGAAAGAATTAGACATTTGAATTAATAGACATACATATTATGACCAGCAGAAGGAGCACATAACAAGTTTAAGTGTATGTGTGTCCTGCAGATATCACATGGAAAAAGAAGGCAAGACATGCAGACTGATCATCAAGACGTGCAGACCTGATGATGAATGTGAATATGCCTGTGGAGTGGATGAGAGGAGGACCAGAGCACGCCTCTTTGTTGAAGGTAAACTATGCGACTTTCTTCACAAACATCTGAGGTGAACTTTTCTGTTTCTGAATCCTCACATGTGTCATGTTTCTTCTGTCTTGCAGAGACCCCGGTGGAGATCGTCAGACCTCCTCAGGACATGTTCGAACCTCCAGGCTCGGACATTGTGTTCGAGGTGGAGCTCAACAAGGACAGGGTGGAGGTGAAGTGGATGAGGAACAATATGATTATCGTCCAGGGAGATAAATACCAGATGATCAGCGAGGGTAAAATCCACAGACTGCAGGTGTGTGAGATCAGACCCAGGGACCAGGGAGAGTACAGGATCGTGGCCAAAGACAAGGACGCCAGAGCCAAACTGGAGCTGGCAGGTGAGTGAATGAACACCGAGACACCCATACTGACTCAGACTGATCAGAGGTTCAGGGTTACTCCATGGAAAATAAACATTTAATGAGTTCTTATACCTCCTCTGCAGCTGTTCCAAAGATCAAAACCACCGACCAGAACTTGGTGACAGATGCTGGAAAGCCCTTCGTCATGACCGTGCCCTACGATGCCTACCCTCGCGCAGATGCCGAATGGTTCTTTGAGGGCACCACTCTGCCTGTGCAGAACATTGATACATCCATTGACAAGACTGAGTACCGCCTGAAGAGCCCCAGCAAAGAGGATCAGGGCCGGTACCGGGTGGTGATCAAGAACAAGCACGGCGAGGGACAGGCATTCATCAACCTGGATGTGATTGGTGAGTCTGGGTGTGAAATCATTGACCTGTGATTGGGTAACTGCTAGATGTGGATGTCTGAACATTGTGCTGTTTTTCTTTCCAGATGTCCCCGGACCGTCAAGAACCTGAGAGTGGTTGACACCGCTGATGGTGAGGTCAGTTTGGCCTGGGAGGAACCAGAAAGCGATGGTGGAAGCAAGATCATTGCCTACGTGGTGGAGAGACGCGATATTAAGCGTAAGACCTGGACGCTGGCGACAGACCGTGCTGATGCTCCAGAGTACTGCGTCAGCGGCCTCCACAAAGACTCCATGTACCTGTTCAGAGTTTGCGCCCGCAACCGTGTTGGCAGCGGACCCATTGTCGCCACCGAGGACGCTGTCCAGGCCAAGAACAAATTCGGTAAGAAACGGCCCCACTGGCATTCACGGACCTGCCCCACACTTTCATCCAGTGAAATCCTTCATGTATTTGTTTTCTACCATTAGATGTCCCTGATGCTCCTGAGAATGTTGCCGTCGCAAATGTGAACAAGTTTGGTGCCACCGTCACCTGGGAGCCTCCCAAGTTTGACGGCGGCTCAGAGATCACTGCCTACGTGATTGAACTCCGCGACAGGACATCTGTGAAGTGGGAAGCAGCCCTTGTCTGTGGCGCCAACGACCGCTCGGCCGCACTGAATGACGTGGTAGAGAACAAGGAGTACATCTTCAGAGTCCGTGCCGAGAACAAGGCTGGCATCGGCAGACCCAGCGCCGCCACCAACCCAGTCAAGATCATGGATCCCATCGGTGAGGGAAAACCAGTGGTACGAATATTAATTTGATCTCATAAAAAAACGTTTTTTGATCTCAATTTTTGCTTTGTGTTGCTGTTGCAGAGAGGCCAAGCCCGCCCCTGAACCTGAACTACAGCGATCAAATCAAGACAGCGGTCACGCTGACCTGGGAGACACCCACCAGCAACGGCGGCAGCATGATCACCGGCTACATCATCGAGAAATGTGATGAGGGCACTGACAAGTGGCTCCGCTGTAACGCCAGACTGTGTCCTGACCTCTCATACCGGGTACGGAGTGCACTGCATAAACTGCTTACTTTAAACCTTCTTCTGACTTAACTTTAATTGTCTTCTTATTCTGTTTTTACTTTTATTTACTTGTTTGAGCAACATTTTAAATATACATTTTCCATCATAATTGGTTTTCCTGATGGATTTTATCTTCAACAGAGTTTGTGTGTTTTATGAAACTCATTTTCCCAGTAATTGAATATTTGCTGGTTCATCAGAGCTGACTATTTATTTTTATTGTTTTGTTGTTCTCTTTAGGTCACCGGTCTGAAACCTGGTCAGAAGTACCTCTATAGAGTTTGTGCTGAGAACGCCGCTGGCGTTTCCGATCCAGCAGATCAAATTGGACCTCTGCTCGCCGACGACCCTCATGGTACAAACAAACTAGAACAAACAAAAACAGTTGAATTTTAGATTCTGATGTTGTTGAATCAGTAGGAGTCTCTTTTATGTTCTATTTAAAATCCCAAATATACAAAATATGTGCAAACTAACTTCATTTTGTGTACTGCTTCAGTGAAGTCTTAGTCTCATTTTGGTACCAAAACTGATTGTTAGCTAACACAGACTCTAAATCTTGTTTACAAAAAGAGCTTAATTCTTTTTGGGTCTTTTTTGGGGTAATTTCTTAAGTGGGATTTAAATCCCATTCAGCTGTGTAGAAATTCAAATAAACCCTAAGCAAAGTTCTTTGTCTGAGCTTTCATAGTTCTTTCTAGGAAAAGCACAAAGCTATAGAGCCATGGGTTAAGATAAGAGTCTTTTTGATTCAAGACTGAAGAAATGAAGTAATCCAGCAGATGGCAGTTTAAGAAAAATAACCCTAAAATATGTTTCTCTTGTGGCAGTCGGTCCAACCTTCGACCTGAGTGCTTTCAGGAAAGGCCTGGAGGTCATCGTTCCTCAGCCTCTCACCATCAGAGTCCCCATCACTGGATACCCGACTCCCGTTGCCAAGTGGACCTTCGGAGACAAGGAGCTGACCACTGCTGATGAGCGCGTCTCCATGGTGACAAAGCCCACATACACAGAACTGACAGTCATGCCAAGTGTCCGTCCAGACAAAGGAACCTACACACTGCAGCTGGAGAACGACGTCTCGTCCGTCTCTGGAGAGATCGACGTCAACGTTATTGGTAATAGCAATATTTCCAAAATCCAATTACATTAAACTAGCAACCTTTTCACCCAGTGCATGGCAGATAATACCTTCAGCCAACGAAAACCCTAAGCAAGATTTGCAGGGTAGAAAAGTTTTTTTTACTCACTAATTTACTTTTGGTACCTTTATTTTCCCAGCATGCCCCAGTGCCCCTAAGGACTTCAAGGTGGCTGAGGTAACCCGACACCATGTCCACATGATGTGGGAGGCTCCGGAGCACGATGGAGGAAGTCCGGTCACCCACTACCAGATTGAGAAAAGAGAAGTGTCTCGCAAGACCTGGGCCAAGGTACACCTGAGGGTTTACCTGTAGTTCTGTCAGAGAATCGATATTAATGACCTATAACAGCTTCATTTAGCATAACTACAGCTTTTTGGTCTTAGCTGAGGATGGACATATTTGCTACTAAGGTGCAATGTATCTATGAAAGTAAGGTACAGATTTAGGGGTAAAAACATGCCCAAAACTCTCCGGTGCCCGAGTAAAACATGGCAGAAGTTCTGCATTTTACACCATACAGCCTTATATTTATTTCAGTTTGTTAAATTTCCTTTTCATACAGACGCCAGCCCCAAAACCAAAACACCCTGATCCAACAAAAGGACAAAAAAAGATTTTTAGGATGAAATTTATAGTAACTTTGACAAGGTCAAGTAGCAATCAAATTCCAGGTTAAAATTCAATTTGAGGCCACAAAAACTAAAGGTTTGTCACACAAAGTGCAAAATAATGTGGTGTTTAAGGCAACACTGCTGAAAATAACATGACAGAGACAAATAAGTTTACTGTAGCTTAATGCCTCACAATTACAATGATGTTTTTTTAGGTGGCTACTGGCATCCTGGACCTGGAGCACACAGTAACAGATGTGATTGAAGGAAAGGAGTATCTGTTCAGTGTCACTGCCTGTAACAAGTGTGGACCCGGAGAGCCGGCATATATTGATGAGCCCGTCAACGTCTCCTCTCCTGCCAGTGAGTATTTATCCTGTTTATCCTGGAAGAAACTGGTTAACTTTTTCACAATATAATATTTTTTTAAAATATCCAGAATCTCACCAGCATTATGTTTATTTTTCCCAGCTGTGCCCGATCCTCCTGAGAACCTAAAGTGGCGTGATAAGAGCGGCAAGAGCATCTTCTTGTCCTGGGAGCCTCCAAAGTACGATGGTGGCGCCCCAATCAAAGGCTACGTGGTGGACAAGTGTCAGCGTGGTACCGATAAGTGGGAACCCTGTGGTGACCCCATACCTGAACTGAAGTAAGACTCAACTTGGGCCCATTTGTGATGTTGTTATATCTTTTGGGACAGTTGTGTATAAATTACATTTCATGCTCACAGGTACCAGGTGACCGGCCTGATCGAGGGTCAGTGGTACGCCTACAGAGTCAGAGCTTTCAACAGACTGGGAGCCAGCAGACCATGCCGGGCCACTGATGAGATCCAGGCCGTCGATGCCAGAGGTAGGCCAGAGAGTGCTCTTACTATGTCTCTGGACTAGAGTAGGAATTACTGAAATCAGGAGCAGGAGTTCTTTGAATATGGAGTAAGAGTAATTGGAATCAGAAGTATGAGTAATGAGAATTTTGTGTAACTTCCTGCACAGGAGCAAGTAGTTTCCTCCTGTTTCATTTCCTCACACTTCTTTTTAAAAATGTCCGCACAGAGCCTCCAGAGATCCAGCTGGATGTGAAATTGTTGGCCGGACTGACTGCCAGGGCTGGTACCAAAATCGAGCTTCCTGCCGATGTCAAAGGAAAGCCCGATCCCAGGGTGAAGTGGACAAAGGCTGACCTGGTTCTGCGGGCAGATGACCGCATTGCCATTGACACTCAGCCAGGACACTCCAAGCTGTCCATTTCCAACACCACCAGAGGAGACACTGCAACCTACATCATTGAGGCAGTCAATGCCTGTGGACGCGCCACCGCCACGATCGATGTCAACATTCTTGGTACACACTACATGTTGTTGGATATCAAATAAAAGAAATCATAAAGACCGAACAAACCATCATATAGGCCTTGTCAGTCTTAAGTATCAGATTCAGGTTGCAAAGCTGCCACTGTGGAAATGTCTGCTCTCAAAACTGAGATATTGCCATATTTTCACATTTTATCTCTTTCTCTTTAGACAAACCCGGTCCTCCAGCTGCCTTCGACATCTCCGAGATCACCAATGAGTCATGCTGCCTTGCATGGAATCCTCCCAGGGACGATGGGGGCTCAGCCATCACCAACTACATTGTGGAGAGTCGACAGACAGACAAAGAGGAGTGGGTGAAACTGTCAGCCACTGTGAAACACACCACTTTCAAGGCCTGCAAGCTCACAGCTATGAAGGAGTACATCTTCAGGGTCAGCGCTGAGAACCAATACGGCATCGGCGAACCTGCAGAGCATGTGCCAATTGTTGCCAAGTATTCCTTTGGTATGTTATTTTTTCTCTACTCTATAACTATTCCATCAGAATGGTCCCTTTTAATGGCTTGATGTGAGATGGTAAAACAAATATCCAAAGATAAATGACATCATTTTCCTTCTGTTTTAGATCCTCCTGGTCCTCCAACCAGAGTCACACCTTCTGACATCGCCAAGGACGCTGTGACTTTGACCTGGTTTGAGCCAGATGAGGATGGCGGCAGTCCCATCACTGGATACTGGGTTGAGAAGTTTGATCCAGAAAGTGACAAGTGGATCAGATGCAACAAACTGCCCATTAGGGACACGACCTTCAGGTAAATCATCCCAGCTGTCAGGAAAATTACAGGAAAAATGATGAACATTCAACATTTATATGTTAAGAATGGATGGATAATATATCTTCTAACCGTGCGTTCATGTGGCTGCAGGGTGAAGGGACTCCCCACCAAGAAGAAGTACCGCTTCCGTGTTCTGGCTGAGAATCTGGCTGGACCTGGAAAACCAAGCGTAGAGACCGATCCCGTCCTCATCAAAGATCCCATCGGTATATCATGTTGATCAGTGTTATTTATCCGCTAAGTTCAGGCCAAAACTAATGTAACCATATGTTTTATATTTTTAAAGATTGTTGTATCATGATCACAATTTAATTACTTTTATATCATAAGTTGGTTACAACAGTCAAGAATCAAAAGTAATCAGATGATTATAATAAAACCCTGTTCTTCTTCAGATCCTCCATGGGCTCCTGGTAAACCTGTCATCAGGGACATTGCCAAGACCTCAGCCCTGCTGGCATGGACCAGGCCAGAGCACGACGGTGGAGCAAAGATCGAAGGCTACATCATTGAGTTCCAGAAGACCGGAAGCGAGGAATGGATCCGCATTGCAGAGGACATTCCTCAGACTGAGCACCAGCTGCAGGGTCTGATGGAGAAGCAGGAATACTCATTCCGGGTCAAGGCCGTCAACAAAGCCGGCGAGAGCGAACCCAGTGAGCCCAGCGACCCTGTGGTCTGCAAGGAGAGACTCTGTAAGTCCAACTCAGAGACAGTAGGGGTGGGAGGGTTTGGGTATCTTTCCCTTATTTACCTTAAGATTCCCTGGCATTTATTTTTTCTTTTACTTAAACTTCAAAAACCTTGTTTCTGTTTTTCCTTACTGCCTCAAACATTTCTGGTAATTGAAGTTACTTCTTGTAGTGAGTCAAACCTTTCTGCAGTACTCATTCTTCCTGTACATAATGCCAACTTCTGTTGTGAAATTACTCAACAAGACAATCTAGATTAAGAAAATAAGGGGGTTTATCCAAAAAGCTCAAGTACTCACCAAAGTATATCACATACAAATATTCTTTCTTTGTTTACTTACAATTGTACATTTTCCTCATTTACCTTAAGATTCCCTGGGAAAGATACCCATTCAAGTTCATCCTGTTTGACAATAAACCACTGTTGTGCAATTACAAAATTATGATTTCTAGTAAACAATGCTCAAGAAATACATTTCTTGGCTGAAATAATCCAAAATTAGACAAAGGCTGCCTTCCTTTAATTTACCGCTTTCCTGTTTTCCATTCAACAGATCCTCCATCAGCTCCTCAGTGGCTGGAGGTGGCAAACATCACCAAGATCAGTGCTGACCTGAAGTGGCAGGCTCCCAGCAGTGATGGAGGCTCGCCCATCACCAATTACGTGGTGGAGAAGAGGGACGTGAGGCGGAAGGCCTGGCAGACTGTCGACACCACTGTCAAGGAGCTCAAGTACTCGGTTACTCCTCTGAACGAAGGATCGTTGTACGTGTTCCGTGTTGCTGCAGAGAATGCCGTGGGAATGGGTGAATTCTGCGAGCTAGAGGATGCCGTGCTCGCCAAAGACACTTTCAGTAAGTTCTAAACAGTTATCAGCAACATGGGTTTTTATTGGTCTTCTAAAATATGGTCAGTGTTGTTTTTCCGAATATAAGTCCTAATATAAGCCACGCCTAGTGGATACTAGCAGGACTTTAGAGGTTCAGTGTTATTTATATTTCATTTTAAGACCCTGAGGAGGTCTGCAAAGACAGCTACCAACAAACCATCTAGTATGGAAATTAATGCTTGTCATGATCTCTGCAGCAACCCCTGGACCTCCTTATGCCCTGACGGTGGTGGATGTCGGTAAGAGACACGTGGAGCTGAAATGGGAACCTCCCAAGAGCCACGGTGGAAGACCCATTACCAAGTAAGACAAGAAACTGCTGTAGAACTATTTTAGAATGTGACTGTGTATATGTTATGAATGAGCTGAGATGATATGTATATTTGTTATGTTCATGATGCCAAATACAATTGTTTCTCAGGTATGTGATTGAGAAGAAAGAGAAGCTGGGAACTCGCTGGTTGAAGTGCTGCAAGACTCCAGACAAACAAACTCAGTTCAAGGTTACAGATGTGGACGAAGGAACTGAGGTGCAGTTCCAGGTCAGAGCTGAGAACGAAGCTGGAGTTGGAGATCCAAGCGAACCCACAGAGGTCCTCACCATTGAGGATCCAACCAGTAAGGGACCATAAAATATTTACTGTCAACACAGATGTATGGATTTGTTCTTGATAAATGTAGATCATTTTAAAAATTTACACAATACAGTCAGGAAGAAAACATTTCAGATGTAAACTCAAACTTCCTCCTCTCTCCAGGCGCTCCATCTCCTCCTCTGGAAGTGAAGATCCCCGATGCCAGCAGAGAGCACATCAACGTTACCTGGAAGCCTCCAGCTAAAGACGGTGGCTGCCCGATTACCGGCTACCATGTGGAGGTGGCTGAAGCCCGTCCTGAGCTGAAGTGGCTCAGGGTTAACACCAGACCCATCAAGGAGCTCAAGTTCAGGATTGATGATGGAATCAAACCTGAGAAGAAGTACGTCATCAGGGTCCGTGCCATCAATCCTGTTGGTGTTAGCGATCCCTCCGAGATCTCCGACAAGGTCTTCACCAAGGATCCTGACTGTAAGCATTGGCAGAATTTACATTTAAAATAAGTGTAATCATAACCACTGATAACTTGCCCTAAATAACTATCCTGTCCTCTGGTCCCAAGGTGGTCCAACCATGGATTTGGAGGCACAGGATTTGGTTGTGATCGAAGGCGAAAAGCTGCACCTGAAAATCCCCTACAGGGCGATCCCAACACCCAAGATGGTTTGGCAGAAGGACACAGTGGAATGTAAGGCCGACGACCGGCTCTCCATGACGGTGGAGATGAACAGCGCTCACCTAGAGCTGCTCAAGTGCACACGCACCGACGCTGGCGCCTACACCATCACCCTGGAGAACAATCTGGGAACTGCCACCGGAACTGTCAATGTCAAAGTGATTGGTAGGATTTCCTTCAGATAACTATGCCTTGTTCATATGTGACTGAGCTCAAGGACTGATTATGTCGTTTTGTAAACCAGTCCAAGCGTGGGTTCCACCCAGAGTTTACCACCAAAGATTGTCACATTTTAGATAAATTCTTGTGGTGGTGGACTTCATGAACTCATTACTTCTAAAAACCTACTAATATTAACACCATTTGTAGAAGTATTTCACCAGAAACAGATGAGCAGCAGTCGTCCTCTGATGACCTTTCCTCTTTGCAGGACTCCCCGGTCAGTGTAAAGACATTAGCTCCAGCGATGCCACCAAGAACTCCTGTAAGATCAGCTGGGAAGCCCCAGAAGACGACGGTGGCACCCCAATCGTCAGCTATACCCTGGAGCGCCGCGAAGCCTCCAAGAAGACCTACATGCCTGTCATGTCAGGAGAGAATGTCCTGACCTGCACTGTCAAAGACCTTTACATCAACTGCGAGTACTACTTCAGAGTGAAGGCTGTCAACAAGGTCGGAGCCGGACAGTATCTGGAGCTACGGAACCCGGTCATTACAGAGGAGATCAAGCGTAAGTAACATCACAGAGGATTTATCTGTTTTGTCATTAGCAAATAACTCAGGTACGTCCTCACAGGCATGCCAGACTTTTCTTCTTCTGTAAAACTGGGTAAATATGAATAAATCATTTGAAATTAACACAAAATAGTTGTCAAATCAACCAATAGAAGATCCATAGAAGCAAAATGACTGTACTTCCTCCTGTCAATAAAATTAGATCAAACATGTTCCATCCACTCTTTCCCGTACAACTTTCTGTTGTTGATATCAACTCCACAGAGAAACCAGACCCGCCCATCCAGGTGGAGGCTCACGATCCAACGTCCAAGTCCATCACCGTCACCTGGAAAGCTCCAGACTACGACGGTGGCTGTCCCATCCAGGGCTACATCGTGGAGAAGATCGAGAAGGATGGTGACCGCTACGAGAGGGTCACTCCAAGCCTGGTCCCTGGTTTCTCCTATGTGGTCAAGGGTCTGAAGGAGGATATGGAGTACCAGTTCAGGGTCAGAGCAGAGAATGCGGCCGGCGTCAGCGAGCCATCCCGCAGCACACAGCCCATCAAGGCTGCCGACCCCATTGGTAAGAAATACTACAAACATTTTTTTTAGCAGTTTTTAGCTTTAAACTTTAAACAATTGCTGCCTAAAATTCATAACTCTTCTTCCATTTTCAGACAAACCAAAGGTCACCCTCCACGCTCGTGTGCAGTCTGGTCTGTGTGTCAAGAAGGGCGAGGAGATCCGCATTGATGCTTACATCTCCGGCTCCCCGTATCCCAAGGTCACATGGATGAGGAACAATGAGGACGTCACGAAAGAGCCAACCAAGAAGACTGTCCCTCTGATCAAGAAGAAGAAGACCAAGGCCAAGGTTGGTGTCCTCTGAGAGACCAGAGCATCTTGAAAGTTTTATTAGTACCTAATTCTGAAGGAGTTAGTGACTATTTCTTTTGTTGCCTTCAGGTTCCTGAGCCAGAGCAGGAGTTTGTGACTCCACTGCGTGAGCGTTTGGGTCTGGATCAGACCAAGAAAGGTCAGTCTGCGTTGATGATCCGTGACGCCGTCAGAGTTGACCATGGCAACTTCACCATCCAGGTGGAGAACACTCACGGTGTCGCCACTGCCTCCTGCGTCGTCAATGTCCTTGGTAAGACCAAAGTTAATTTATTTTTTGAGTTTCCATCCTGATACCTGAACCTGCAAGTCACATGACCTCCTCATAGTCCCAAGTATGTTTCAGTATTAGTTTCAGTATAAATTGTGTTTAATTTGATGAGCAATACATAAATATTTTCACAAAATGCAAATCAGTAACTCGTTATAATGTCTTTCTAAACTTTATTCCTCCTGAGATTGAATGTTGACCTGACTCTGTTGTGCCGCAGACAAACCCGGCCCTCCAATCAACTTCACATTCGACGAGATCAGGAACACCTCTGTCATCTGCAACTGGGAGCCTCCAGAGGATGATGGTGGCAGTGAGATCCTGAATTACATCCTGGAGAAGAAGGACAATAAGAACGATGAGATTGGCTGGATCACTGTCACCTCCACCCTGAAGGGCTGCAGCTTCCCCGTCACCAAACTCATTGAGGGGAAGGAGTACATTTTCAAAGTCACCGCCGAGAACAAGTTTGGCTGCGGGCCACCGTGCATCTCTGAGCCTCTGGTCGCCAAGAACCAGTTCGGTGAGTAAAGATCAGGAAATAATCCAAACATTTACAGATTTATGGCAAAATGCTATCAAATACTGGTGACTTCAGACAGCTACAGTTTTCTGACTGGCTGAAAAGTTCCAAATAATTCAGCAAAATATACATAATAGTCCCATGTAGTGAATCATCAAAAAATAATATTTGTATGTAAAATTCTCATGAAAAAAAATCCCCAGAAATAAATTATGCACAGAATGATTTGTCATTTTTCTATCAATTCTTATCTCAACTAAAAGTTTTTGCACATATTCAATTTTACATGCTTTCAATTCTATTATACCGAATAACATTTGTCCAAACTAAATTAAAACAAAAGTATCCTACATATACACTTAATAATAATCATTTGTGCATTTTAGAAACATATTTTTAACGACTAAAACTGTATCAACTAACATGATCATAAATCAGCAGATAAACTGTAGTCAGTGCATCATAGTTTTAGCCTGTACACAAAAAATAATTTGTAAATTCTGATAATGGAACCGATCAACCAAAAGGAATTCCCCACATGTAAAATACTTCAAATAATCTGTACATTTTCAACTATTTATTTTAATTACTAATGGTTTCATGTACTAAAGCTACAAATAAATTATGTTTAAAGCAATTTATACATTTTACATGGACCAGCAACGTGTACGCTTTCAAAGCTCTGCATCAGGACTTCATTCTTTTTGACTTTGGCAGTATCTGGTGGTCATATCAACAATGACACTCTCTTTCAACTAACATAAAATTTGCATGCAGTCACTCACCCTTTCTCCTCCACCCTCAGATCCTCCCGACGCTCCTAACACTCCCAGAGTCCACGAGGTGACAGCCAGCAGCGCCCACATCTCCTGGCATGAGCCGAAGGACAACGGCAGCCCGATCCTGGGCTACTGGATCGAGAGGAAGGAGGTGAACAGCAAACACTGGACCCGTGTCAACCGCGCCCTCCTCAACTCTCTGGAGGTGAAGGTCACCGGCCTGATGGAGGGACTCATCTACATCTTCAGAGTGTGTGCTGAAAACCTGGCTGGCCCTGGGCCCTTCAGCGAGCCCACCGACCGCATTGTCGCCATGGACGCCATCCGTAAGTTTTTTTTAGTCCAATCAGAGGTTGGCCTGAGTTTATTTACATAAACCTAATGTAAATAGAGTTTAATCAATGTGGAAATTCTTGCTTACTGATATTAAAACAAATAAATAAAAAATACATTTGATTGCTGTGGGGACCTATAAAGTACAAAAGAGGAGGGGAAACTTAACTTTCAGCTGTTCTCTCTTTTTTTTTTAACGAAGCATTATATTGTTTGCGCAATTTCTGAAAAGTTAACAGAATGTTTAAATGTTTGCTAGCTAGCTAAAAAGCTAACAAAATATTGCATTGTTTGCTAAGTAGCTAAAAAAAATTACCACATTACATTGGTTGCTAGCAAGCTAAATAGTTAAGAGAATGTTACATTATTTGCTAGCTAGTTAAAAAGTTAACAGGATGTTACAGTGTTTGCTAACTAACTAAAAAGTTAGCAAAAAGTTACATTATTTGCTAGCTAGGCAAAAAGGTAACCAAATGTTAGACTGTTAACTACCTAGCTAGAAATTTAACAGGCACAGGCTAGGTAAAATGCAAACAAAATATTACACTGTTGGGGCGGACGTTTAGCTCAGTGGGTAGAGTGTCTGACCCATGTATGGAGGCTGTAGTCCTCTGCAGCGGCCGCTGGTTCGACTCCCGCCCTCGGCCCCTTGCTGCATGTCATCCCCTCTCTCTCTGCCCCGTTTCCTGTCTACTCTTCAGCTGTCACTATCAAATAAAGGCACAAATGGCCAAAAAAATAACTTAAAAAAAAAAAGTTACATTGTTTGCTGGGTAGCTAAAATATTAACCCACATTGGTTGCTAGCTAGCCTCGTCAGCCTACTCATGATGGCTTACTACTGTTAAATTGGCGTTTAAAGCTTTGGTGCAGCAGAATTAAATTAAATATCTAGAGTAAAACCTAAACTGAGGTTTAAATACATTTAAATTTAATCTTTATTAATTTTAAGATAGTTCAAATTTTGCTGTAACATAATTTAGTTAAACTATTAATTAATCAGTTTTACAAATGAATCCCTGTTGGTGCAACCCAAACACAGTATACTGAAATCCATTAACATGGTCTGTTGAACACAAACTTTTCATTAAGTAAAGATACAGACAAAAAGCTCATTTAGATATTATTAACAATCAATAACTATCTGTTGCCCCTTACTTAGTGCCTCCTGGCCCCCCTATCCCATGGATTGTGGACACTGGTAAGGACTCTGTCATCGTGGCCTGGAAGCCCCCTCTGTACAACGGTGGAGGAGACATCCTTGGATACCATGTTGAGAAGGTACAGAGCTTTGCAACTGATGTATGTGCAGGTTTAAGCCTTTTTGAGAATAAGCAAATCAGAGATCTTACAAGTCTTCGACATGGACCTGAAACTCTTGTTTTCTGATTGCAGGTTCTGGTTGGAGAGAAGCAGTGGTCTCGCAGCACAGAGTTCAGGTGTAAAGAGCTGACATACACTGTGACCGGTCTGACCGAGGGAGCAGATTATTATATCCGTGTCATCGCCGTCAACGATGCCGGTCCTGGAGCTCCTGGCATGACAGAACCTGTCATCGTCAAAGAGCCTGAAGGTCTGGAAAGATGTATTATCAGGGAACAAGATACTATTTTGTTAAGAAAAGTTCAATGTTTAGATGTTTTTATTAATACCCTGAAAACAGGTTGAAAATCAAATTCAACACTTCCTGTTGCTGCTTCACAGCAAAAGCTTTGCAGTCAAGAGAATCATTTAGGGCTTTTACTGTGAAGTGGCTTCAGGAAGTCTCAGGTCCACAACAAACAGGTTGTGTCCTAATTATCCTGATCCCGGATCTGAGTACTTCATTTAATACGTGTCAATCTGAGACTGACTTGTCTTGCTGTCCATGTTCTTCAGAAACTCCCTCTGTGGCGTTTGACGTCTCTGTCAAGAATGGTGTCCTCATCAAGGCTGGTGAGCCACTGAAGCTGCCTGCCGTAGTGACCGGACGACCCCAACCTGATGTCAAATGGGCCAAAGACGAAGCAGAGATTGATAAGGAGCGGATGATCGTGGAGACAGAGGGCAAGAACAGCACTCTGTTCATCAAGAAGGCCATTAGGGCAGACCACGGAAAGTACCAGATCTCCGGAACTAACAGCAGCGGCACCAAGACTGCCGAGACCAGAGTGGACGTCATGGGTCAGTGTTCAATTAATACACAACAGTAATCAATCAAGGTTTCACAGTAAAAATCCAGCCAATACCAAACATACAACCTCTTTAAGTTGTCAGGGAATGCTCAGTTTTCTGAAAAACCTTCCTGATGTCATCTGAAGGTGAACTTGCTCACGCTAACAATCAGACAAACAAAGTTGAAAACGCGTGCACATTTTTGTTCTGGACTTTTCATTTTGCTTTTTCTATGGAAAAAAAATCCAGAAATCACTTTTTTGACCTTATAGTACTGAATTTGTTTCCAAGAATGGCTGAATCAAGACCAACTGGACATGGATGTAGATGTACAACCAAGTGCAGTTGCCTTTGATTCAGTCTTTCTTGGATCACAAAGATCTGGATGACTGAGAATCTTCACAGTCTATTGAATTTATACAAACCAAGGTACTACTCATTGGAAAAATTTTTTCCAAGACCTCATATCTGACATGTTTACGGACCTGTGTTTCTGTAGATGTACCTGGACCGGTGGTTGACCTGAAGACAGTGATGGTAACCAAGAAGAACATCACCCTCACTTGGGCCGACCCTGTGGACAATGGCGGCAGCGACATCATCGGATATGAGGTGCTGAGGAAGGACGCCAAGATGAAACTCTTCCGTCAGCCCATTGAGACAGCATCCTGCAAGTGCGACGTCCAGGGCCTGCTGGCCGGCGAGGAGTACGACTTCAGGGTCATTGCCAGGAACAAGTACGGTGATGGCGCTCCGGCCGACCTGGGACCAATCCTGGCTGAGGATCCCAAAGGTAAATCCACCTAAATTTGACCAACAGTGGACACCGGATGACATTTTCTGACAACATATATATAAGAAATATGACAGCTGATTTGTTTTGAAACAGTTAAAGTGTTGATGAACTCCTCACAATGTTCCAGGTACTCCATCTGCTCCTGAGAAGCTGCACTATACCAACAGAACCAAGAACACTATCACGCTGGCCTGGCAGCCACCTCGCACCGATGGCGGCAGCCCCATCAGAGGCTACTACGTTGAGAAGATGAGATCCGATGGCACAGAGTTCGACGTGGCCAACCGCAAGATCTTCACTGAGTGTTGTGGAACAGTTGAGAACCTGTCAGAGAACCAGGAGTACCAGTTCCGTGTCAAAGCTGTGAACGAGGTTGGGGACGGAGATCCCTCCAAGCCCATCACTGCCAAGATCCAGGATGATGAAAGTACGAAACACCCTGTTAAATCTTGCTGTTCAAAAGAAATGACTCTTCCAATATTTACAGTTTAGATTAAAAAACAACAGCCAAAGAAAAAAAACTGACAAATGTTTGTTTTGCCCACAGTTGCTCCAGTGATAACCATCCTGAAGTTCTTCAAGAGCAACGCCATCAATGTGAAGAAAGGCTCAGCCATTGACATCCCAGCGGAGGTGAAGGGTCTTCCTCTGCCAACGTTCCAGTGGATGAAGGACGACGTTGTGATCGACAAGCCTGATGAAGAAAAGATGACGATGGAGGCTGAGGAGGTGAGGACTGATTCATGTGTTCAACAATTTTCAAAATCTAGAAGGGGCCCAGTAATAAGTGCATCAATACATTTCAGAAGTGTTGCTGTGATCAGTGGATTTGATCAAAATAAATCAAAAAAATCTAAATTTCCTGTATCATGTTCAACTTTGGTGACCTGTGAATTTGCACCATTGTCCCCAATCTCAAAACGGCCTCTAAAAAAAGCTAAATCATCACTAATACGAATATTTGCTCTGCTTTTCATGTTAGGTGCATTCAGGATGCGTTTGAGAATGAACTCTTCAAGCTCCGCTATTATATTTATTCAGTAAAAAGTCAGTTTCCAGTTCCAGCACATATCTGTTAATTATAGTATCAAAAGTAAGAAATCTATTAGAAAAATGTATTTTAAGTCCTCATTCAGACCTCAGTTCAGTTCAGTCTTTATTGTTCACTGTTACTTTTTCTCTAGCAGCACTGTGTGCAGGTTGTTCATTAAAAAAGAGAAAATTGCTCGATTGTCTGTGCCTAGGACATTTTTTTCCTTTTTGCTGGAGGTATCAAGTATTGTTTTTTAAATACTAGTATTGTAACAAGGCTTAAAATTCTGGTATTGTCACAAAATCAATTAATTTGCCTTCTCATCTTCAGGTGGACCGGACAACTATAAAGACTAAAATTGCTATCCCAGAAACCATCAGACAAGATAAGGGCAACTACAAGCTGGTGGCTGAAAACTGCCACGGCAAAGCTCAGCATGTCATCCGAGTTGAGATCCTTGGTGAGAAAAAAAATCTTACACATGTAATTTTCCATGTTTGGGTTTAGTTTCTGTTGTTTTTGTGATTAAAATCGTGTCTACATGGTGAGCTTTACATTAACCCAACGTTGCGTTTTTCAGACCGCCCTCTCCCCCCGCGGAACGTTGTGGTCTCAGACATCAAGGCTGACTCGTGCTATCTGACCTGGGACGCCCCAGAGGATAACGGAGGCAGCGAGATCACCAATTATATTGTGGAGCGCAGAGATGCCAGCAAGAAGAAGTCTGACTTCGAGGTGGTGACCATCAACCTCATCGACAGGAGATTCGGAGTGAGTTGAACACCTGATCGTCACACAAGAACTGATGTGTGTCCTGACCCCAGACTTCCAGAACATGGTTATCTTGCATTCATAGGCACCCTCATTTAAATAATGTTTCCTGCAACAGCAAGAGAGAGCATTAAATAAACCCAAATAGAATCTAGCATTTTAAATTTAAGGAGACCGTGTTCATGATGTAGATTTCTGGTCATTTTATACAATGTTTTCTTATATTTAACCCTTTCAAACCATATTAAACAATTTCTTTGGAAGTTTCCTGTAAAGATGCATGTAAAGTGGCAACAATCATCATTAGTAAGTAAGAAAAGACAGTGTTGTCTACAAAGAAGCAGCAAACAATTCAATGTATATGACAATAAAGTTTCAAATAACATTTTAATAAATGTAAACTTTTTTTTTTTGTTTGGAGTTTGTTTGTACAGCTGTAACAATTAATCGAGCCAACAATGTTCATAATCAATTAATCATTTCAGTCATTTTTCTAGGAAATTTTGATGAGCATTATATAGTCTTAATGATTAATCAATTAAACATGAAAATAATCTTGCAGCAGTTGCAGCCCTACTCGGGAAATTCTTTTTCCAGGAAACTTCCAAGAGATAATTTGGAAGTAATCAAGAAATAACAATCAATCAATCAAATGATTTTCTGTTTATAATCGTGTTTTCATCTGAACAAAAACAGAATAATGATCGTCCCTGTTCTGCTCCTTCAGGTCTACAAGCTGAACCTGAACGGTACCTACCAGTTCAGGATCAAAGCTGAGAACAAGTACGGCGTCAGCGACGGCTGCGACTCAGAGAAAGTCCAGCTCAGGGATCCATTCGGCCTGCCTGGACCTCCACGTAACCCCAAAATCATCGCCGCCACAGGAACCACCATGACCCTGACCTGGGATCCTCCTCTGGACAACGGCGGCTCCACCATCCAGGGATACTGGCTGGAGAAGAGGGAGCGTGGTGCCGTGTACTGGGGCCGCGTCAACCGTGCTCCAGTCACCAAACCAGCAGTGAAGGGTCTGCAGCACACTGTGCTCCGGCTCATCGAAGGAACCGAGTACCAGTTCAGGATCGCAGCCTGCAACGCCGCAGGTGTCGGACCACCTAGCGAGGCCTCCGAGTGCCGCTTCGCCGTCGATCCATGCAGTGAGTGTTGACCGTCCTCCCTCTGAAAAGTTTCATTTTATCTTTTTTATGGTTTTAATCTCATCTTTACCTGTTTTTACTCAATCATGTTGAAAGTTTCCATTCACATTTCTGTCAATCAAAAACTGCCACACGTCACATTTTGGTCTTCAGACCTTCATCAAATGAAATGAAATTTGATTAGCAGTGTGCAAGAATTTTCAAGTTACGTGCTCTGATAATCACAAGATTGCACTGAAACCTTATTTTTCAACAATATTTTATAGACAATATATGTTATGTTTGCCTTTTGCCTTTCTTATATATATCCCCCACACTTTGCCTGATATATTTGGTATTTCAGTAAAATAAGGTACACAGAGCCTTAATACTAACAGTGAAAGCTAAGACCAATCTTTGACCTCCTGTCTGCTCCCTTCTCAGACGTCCCCAGCCCACCTGGAGCCCCCGAGGTTAAAGACAAGACCAAGAGCAGCATCACGCTCACATGGAGCCCACCAGACAGAGATGGTGGCAGCCCCATCAAGGGTTACATCATCGAGGTCCACGAGGAGGGCTCTCCTGATTGGAGGAGGGTGAACCCCGCTGACAAGCTCCACCCGACTACTGAAATCACCGTCCCCGACCTGAAGGAAGGCAAGAAGTGCAAGTTCAGGATCTACGCTGTGAATGCTGCCGGAAACTCAGAGCCCGCCAAGACGGGTGACATCATCGTTCAGGACATTCTGAGTAAGACTAACACACATCTGGAGGAAAAACATGTCCATCAGTCCCAACAGTCAGGCTTTAGAGCTGGGCAATAACTGCTGCTGTTAATTGCAGTATTTAGTTAAAGAAGCTGCTGTCTGCGGGTTTTGATCTTTCTGGTACTTCAGACTGTGGATGATTGATAAAGGTGACCCACAAAGTTGAATATTCAGGCTATTGCTGTTTACTTTGTTCTGTACTCCAAAAAGACAAAACATTTACACAAAAGAGTATAGAGCTTAATCGTTCCAACACTGG
Source organism: Lutjanus campechanus (assembly GCA_027495735.1). NCBI lineage: Eukaryota > Metazoa > Chordata > Actinopteri > Lutjaniformes > Lutjanidae > Lutjanus > Lutjanus campechanus. Next base: position 24,540 of record JAJHUR010120128.1, read on the forward strand.
TCCAGACTATTAATTTCTGTCAATTAACAGATTCAGTAGAGGGTTATAAGTAATGAGGAAGATTTTCTCATGTTTATCAGATTGAACATAACTCAAGAACAAAAAATTAAAGTAAAACAAAACAACTCTTTTAAAAGCTGTTTTTTTTTTTTGTTGTTGTTGTTGTTTTTTGCAGTCGAGCCAACGGTCAGTCTGGACGTGAGCGCTCAAGACCTGATGAACTGCAGAGCCGGAACGACCATCAGGATTCCCGCCACCATCACTGGACGCCCTGTTCCCAAAGTCACCTGGACCTTCGATGGAACCGCCGAGACAGAGAAGAAGAATGAACTCCACACGCTGCCCGTCGACTCTGAGGTCAGACCACACAGAACTGAACTGACTGTATATTAATTTCTGTTTCACCTACACACAAAATTACAATGACCGCACCAATAATTTGCTTTAATAGAACATTATTATTATTATTATTATTATTATTATACATTATTGTCAAATGTTGAACTTTTAAGCTCTGGAGGAAGAGTGAATGGCAACTTTAAGAACTAAAAATAAAAACTGAGATATATCAAATTGTGACTTTCTGTTGTCATGTTTGGTGTTTTCCTTCAGATCCACTCCACCGACACAACCTCGGTGGTCACGATCCCCGAGAGCAAACTGAACCACAGCGGCAGATATATCATCAATGTCGAGAGTCCCGCCGGACACAAGGTGGTCAAAGTTAGAGTCAACGTGCTTGGTAAGTAAAGATTTGATAAATATATTACGTGAAGGGAGTGCGAAAATACGAGTGTGTAATGAAGAATTATAATCAGGATAAAAGTAGAAAAATTAGAAAAAGGATAGAAATTCAAAGATGAAAAGTGTTACAGCTGATCTCTTAAGTGTGGCTTCTGGTCTTTAATTTGTTGATCTGTGGATTCGCAGATCTGCCTGGACCTCCAAGAGACCTGAAGGTCAGTGATGTGACAAGAGGAACCTGCCGACTCACCTGGAAACCTCCAGAGTGCGACGGAGGAGAGAGAGTAAAGAGCTACTTCATCGAGGAGAAGACAGTGGAGGGCAAAGCCTGGACAAAGGTACGACCCCCCTGACCTGCAGCCATCACAGCTGATCTCACTGTGTGAACAGAACTAAACAGTCGAGTCAGATACTGTGTTATTTTTACAACATCTGACTCTGATCTCGTTCTTCAAGGTGAACCCAGCCTGTGCTGCTCAGTCTCTGGTGGTTCCAGATCTGATCAATGGTCAGGAGTACATTTTCCGCGTCCGGGCTGAGAACCGCTTCGGGTTTGGACCGTTTGTTCAGACCCCAGATGGAACCAAAGCCAGAGATCCAATCTGTATGTCTGCTCTCTTTTTTGATCTGTTTTACTGTTTTCTGCTGGTTTTAACTGCTGTGGCTCAGAGACCAAAAAAATATATATATATTTTCTATCAAAAACCTTGTATAGTATACATTTATTACTGAGGCACAAATTGTAGGTACTTGAGAATTTCTATTTAATGTTGTTTAATATTCTATTACATTTAAAACTTAACATTTTTCTGCATGAGCACTTTTATTTATGATACCGAGTACATTTTCCATATAATGATTCTGTACTTTTACTGCAAAACTTTTAATAGCAGTCTGGTCTCGACTTCTACTTATGATTACATCTTCCACCACTGTACAGGAGTATAAACCACATATGTTAACAAAAAGGTGCACCTCAGGGTCCCGCATTTGGAGTATATGCAGATGATACTGTCATTTATACTGTAGCCCAACCTCCTATTTAAAACAAATTCAAGAGGTTTTACAATCTGACTTTAAGACTCCACAGACATGGTTGTTACTGAACAAAAATGAACAACATGAATTCAAGAAAATTCTGATAAATTCAAGAGCATGCAGTAAACCTCCAAATCTCTCATCTGATGAGCACAGGAAATATAGTTCATGTGTTTCATTTATTTAAGATGGCGATCTTGTTCCTTCTCAACAGTCACTAGAATGTGATCCTAAATTTGTCTCTTTGTGTTGCAGATCCTCCTGATCCTCCCACAAGGTTGAAGATCCAGAACGTGAGGAAAGGCACTGTGACTCTGACCTGGAAGGCTCCAAAGAATGATGGCGGTTCTCCTGTCACCCACTACAGTGTCGACCTGCTCTGTTGGGCCGCCAGCGGCACCCAAAAGGAGTCCTGGAGGAGGTAAAGCACTGCCCAACAGGTTTTTGGATCAGGTCTAATTATCCTTGGGTCTATTTCAGACCAGGTCAACTGTCCTCAGGTCCCTAAACCTCTATAGTCACTTGATTACTCGTCACTGGTTGGTCAGAATTTTTACATTTTTACATTATTAATGGGGACAAAATTTGATGTTTGTCTACAAAAGAAATCTCTCCTTCTTAATACTTTCAAAAAGTTGTTTATTATTTGTTTTAAAATAACATTTGACTGTCCTGTGCCTCTCTCTTTAATTTTTTTTGTCTCATTCTTATAATTTTTCCATATTTTCCTGCAATTAAATTTGTACTGATTTCCTCAATTTCTTCTGTGGACAGAAGCAGATACAGTCTGTGGTCCTCCTGACTCCTCATTTTAGATAGAAGATAAAAATTTAAACCACGTCAGCACAGAGGTTTTGTTTTATTGGGAGTCTAATGTTAAACTGTCTTTGTGACCTTCAGGTGCAACAGGAGAGACGTGGACACCACCAGGTTTAAGGTGGAGGACCTGACCGAGGGAGATGAGTATGAGTTCAGAGTGGTGGCGTACAACGCAGCCGGAGCCAGCCGACCTTCAACCACAGCCGGACCCATCCTTCTCCAGGACCAGACCTGTAAGACTTTCCACCTCTGTTCTTCTCTAGAAAGACACCTTAAATCTTCAAAAGAGAAGAAGCTCATTTTAAAAATGTGTCATTTTCTGCTGCAGGTGCTCCGTCCATTGAGCTGAATGAGTTCATGGAAGTTGAGCAGGGCTCCGACATCAGCATCGTGGCTAAGATTCGCGGCTGTCCCTTCCCCACACTCACCTGGTACAAGGCTCCACCGCACAAGTCCGACAACAAGGTGGAGGTTCAGTACGACGAGCACATCAACAAGATTGTGTCCGACGACAGCTGCACGCTGCTCATCCAGCAGGGCAAACGTCACGACACCGGTCTGTACACCCTGGTGGCCTCCAACAGTCTCGGCAAGGCCTCCAAGGAGATGAGGCTCAATGTGCTCGGTAGGAACAAAAACATCCGAACAAATGAACTGCAGTATTCTCAAGTTTTATTTACCAAAATTTTCTTGAATTTATCTACAACCAGAAGCTGAGTTTAGTGAATTTCAGGCCATTTCTATGGGTATGTTTACGGTTTATCTATGACATCTTCACACTCGTTAAATTTAAAGCATTTGTTATAGAAAACAGCTGATCTTTACCATAAAGTTTAATGTATTATTTCATATAAGTGTTTTTATTTTGTCAACAAAGATGTCTTATGTTTCAGTTCTTTGCTATAAAGTACTGTGAAAAGTTGGGTCATTAAAAGTAGAAAAACGCTCTGTTTATTGTACTTATTTTCACTCAGACTTAAATTTTATTTTCGATCTTAAATAAAATTGACAATAATGATCCTTTCAAAAGAAGTGTCTGTATCAGCCCGATAACAACTTTTCTGCAGATACTGAATTTTATGTCACTGAATGTTAAACCAAGAAAAGAGACTGGAATAGTTTTAATTAATTTAAATTATTCATTCAAATCTGCATTTGTGTTCTAAAATTAGTATTTGTTAATAAAAGCGAGAAAATACTGTATCAAAAGGGTCGATGTATCACTGTATCCTTATTTATTTATATCCTTTATTTCTATAATCTAGTCTTTATTTTTCACCCCAGTAATACACCTGCTAGGCTTATTCTTTACACTACTAGTTTTTGTCACTCAATTTATGTTTATAGATATTTTAATATTTTTAAAATTTTTACCTTGTTTGACCCTGAAGGCTTCACTCTCCTGTCCAAAATATAAAACAACACTGACTTGACACTTGACATCAAGCCAATAACAAATAATAAGTCAAAACTAGAAACAAGTCTGATCAACCTGGGTGACTTCTGTCGACTAAACTTGTTATTTTTCTCTTCAGGCCGGCCCGGTCCTCCCTCTGCCCCCATTAAGTTTGAGGAGATTGGAGCTGAGAAGATCACGCTGTCCTGGCTGCCACCGAAGGACGACGGTGGCTCCAAAGTCACAAATTACGTCATCTGGAGGCGTGTGGCCAACAGGAAGACCTGGGTGCCTGTCACCAATGAGCCCAAAGAGCGCATCTGGACAGTGGAGAACCTGATGGAGGGACACGAGTACGTGTTCCGCATCATGGCCCAGAACAAGTACGGCGTTGGAGAGCCACTGGACAGCGAGCCTGAGGTCGCCCGATACCTCTTCAGTGAGTCAAAGCTTAAGATTTTCATTTTTCATGCGGCCCTGTAGATCAGTTGGTAGAGCGTCCACCCCAGGCATGGAGGCTGTCAATCCTCTGCAGCAGGCACCGGTCTGACTCCCACCTGCGGTCCTTTGCTGCCTGTCATTCCCTCTCTCTAACCCCTTTCCTGTCTGCTCTTCAGCTGTCCTGTCCAATAAAGGCAAAAAGCCCAAAACATAACTTAACTTAACTTTTAAAAAAAGATTTAATAAAAGGTTCTACTTTTCCTCCAGAGTTCAGGCACTGCTAGCAGCTACAACTCTAAACTGTTGATACAAAACAAATGTTTGAACCCTCTAAGCTTTGATCCTCTCCATTCGTCCTCTTGCAGCTGTCCCTGGTCAGTGTGAGAAGCCAACAGTCACCAACGTCACCATGGACTCCATGACTGTCAACTGGGAGGAGCCTGAAGATGACGGCGGCACCCCGATCACCGGCTACTGGCTGGAGAGAAAAGAGACGACAGGCAAACGCTGGACACGCGTCACACGTGACCCCATCCGTCCCATGGGCATGGGCGAGTCGTTCGTGGTGAGCGGACTCATTGAGGGTTCTCAGTACCTGTTTAGAGTCTCCGCCATCAATGCCGCTGGACCCGGACTCGCCAGCCCTCCCACAGACCCCATCTTTGCCAGAGACCCCACCTGTAAGAGTTCCACACTCACATCACATGAATTTGTGTTTTAAGCACACAAAGCAGGAAGTTAATCGCCTGTCTGTTTCCTCCCATAGGCCCACCTTCTCCTCCAACCCCAAAGATTTCTGACTGGACCAAGTCCACAGTGGACCTGGAATGGATCCCTCCTCTCAAGGACGGAGGCTCCAAGATCATTGGCTACTGGGTGGAGTACCAGGAGGAAGGCACTGAGCCCTGGGTTAAGGTGAGAGGACCTGGTTTTAGAGACTGATCTGTGCTCAAGACCTTGAACAGGGTTGCATATGACCCAAAATTCAAACCAGGTGTGTATGATCTGAGGATTAGCCAATAGACACAGGAAAGTATTACCGCTCCATGCACCATTCTAAAAGATGGGACATGTATGAGTTTTCAAGATAAGATTTCTTTAGATACCTACAAATACGAGAGTATTTTATAAGAGCTGAAACTTGACCCCAAGATGGATTTGATTGGTAAAAAATATAATAATAATAATAATATAAAATGTGTAAGACAGAGTGTATTACTACCAACTGATGAATGTGGTGAGAATCTGGTGGGAAAAGCAAACTGCTAAAGACCCATCAACCTTGCTGGAAGCGCTTTGGCAACCTGAAAGCGGACCATACCCATGTTTTCTGGAGCTGCACAAAGCTAAAACCTTTCTGGAATAATGTAAATCCAACTATAAAGGATATTATGGGATATGCTGTTCCAAACAACTGTGCACAGGGAACATTGAGGACGCTGTGTAGAGGAGGCATCGATCTCTAGCAAATATTCTGCTGATAGCCAACAAAAAATCTATAACAAGTAGAGTATCTGATCTGACTTACCAACTACAAATTAAAGGTGATATCTGTGGTAAGAACTGGAAATTGATCATTGAAACATGAAACATGAAGCAAGTAATGGAACTGTTAAGTTATAGAATAACTGAGAAAAGTCTTTACTGCCCCTGGCAACTGTTTCAGTTATGTATTGTTCATTGATGTGTTTTGTTGCTGCTCATAATGTTCTGTCTAGAGCTGAAAACTCTAAAAACTTAAAGTAAAAGAAAAATCTGTGCTCGGGAGCAACCTTAGAAAGTCTGTGTTTGTGTTTTTCAGGCCAAGGAGACTGAAATCCGTGGCACCCGCTTAGTGATCACCGGTCTGAAGACTGGTGGTAAATACAAGTTCAGGGTGATTGCCTTCAATGCAGCCGGTAATGGCGAACCAGGAGAAGTCCCAGAGGTGCTGGAGGTCAATGACAGAACCAGTGAGTCCGTCTAAAAGTCTCAGAGAGTTACACATCTCAACAATGTGTCTTTTCAGGACGTATTTATCTAGTTTGGTAATAAAAATCAGTCTGTAATGTTGAGTGTCTTACCCCCCAGTTGCTCCTGAGGTCGACCTGGATGCTTCGGTGAAGGAGAGGATGGTGGTCCACGCCGGCGGTGTGATCCGTATCATCGCTTACGTGTCAGGTCAGCCATCCCCAGAGGTCACCTGGAGCAGAGACGGAGCTGCACTGCCTCCTGAGGCTAAAGTGGAGACAACAGCCATCAGCTCGTCTCTGGTCATCAAACCCTGTGCCAGGAGGCATCTTGGCGTCTACACGCTGACCGCCAAGAATGCTGGAGGGGAGAAGACGAAGAACATCACCGTGGAAGTCCTGGGTAAAACATTGTTTTCATGTCAAAATGGGACAGCGTCTTAAGAGTCTTGCGTATTTTTATTTTTAATCAAAACCTGGTTGTGTCCTCTGACAGATGTCCCTGGGCCCGTCGGCATCCCCTTCACCGCAGAGAACTTGACCAGTGACTCCTGCAAGCTCAACTGGTTCTTCCCTGAGAATGACGGTGGTTCTCCCATCAGCAACTTTATCGTTGAGAAGCGTGAGGCTGAGCGGAAGGCCTGGACCTCACTGTCTTTCACTGCCAGCAGACAGAATGCCATTGCTCACAGCCTCACCACTGGAAAGGCCTACTTCTTCAGAGTGGCTGCTGAGAACGCCATTGGCATGGGACCATTTGTGGAGACTGCAGCTGAATGTGTCATCAAGGAACCAATCAGTGAGTTTAGCTGAACAAACATGTTGACCACTGGTCTCTAAATGTGGACATATGACAGCTGTACAGGACCTTTTTTTTGGAAAATCAGAGGAAAAGTCACATTTTTAAGAATAAACAGTTCAGTAAGAATAAACATCCACAGTTTTGGAAATGTCAAGACATAAAAGATAGTACTCTGATTTTTGTTAAAACTTGAAGGCAAAAAAAAATCACGGTTTCAAATCAAAAAAAGGTTAGAATTGCTTAATTTTAAACATTACCAAAATCTTTTCCAGCAAATTTGTCTGTCATAAAAAATTATCCAATTTTAAAACTGAACATAAAATGTCTCAAAACCACAAATCACTAAATGAGTTCCTGTCTTCAGATATAAATAACCATTGGTGTGTTTATGCTCCTCTTAGGTGTGCCTGACCGCCCTGAGGAGCTTGAGGTCACCAAAGTCACCAAGGATTTGATCAGCATCACCTGGAAGGCACCCAAGTTTGACGGCGGTTCAGAGATTACCATGTACATCTTGGAGGCACGAATGATCGGTAAAGACAAGTTTACCAGACTGACGAAGGAGAGGCTAATGGAGAGGAAGTACACGTATGATGGCCTGAGGGAGGGTGACACCTATGAATTCAGGGTCATCGCCGTCAATGAGGTTGGCCCCAGCAAGCCGTCATTCAGCACCAAACCAATCACCTGCAAGGATGAGCTAGGTGAGAACTCATTAACAGGACCAGCAGTTTTGTTTGTTTTAATCAGTTTTTTGGAATTATTGGTTTCAGTTAATAATTTCTGGTGATCATTTTATAAAAATGTACTTTCACTGGTGTTCTATTTAAAACATTTTGAGTTAAAAATATGAGCAAAATAAATCAGTATCATCAGCAGAAATACACCTTTTTGTTGATGATACTGGTTTGTATATATAAAAGATTACTAAATGGAAATATAACTTTATCCTCAGTACATCATTACGTCTTCATTTTCTGTTCTTCCAGAACCACCAACCATTGAGCTGGACTTCCGTGATAAGATTATCATTCGTGTTGGTGAGAGTTGTCTGCTGCAGGGCCGCTACACCGGCAAGCCTTCTCCATCCATTGCGTGGTACCGTGATGACGAGGAGCTGAAGGCTGACAAACACATCATGTTCAAGAACACACTGACCACCATGTCGCTTGGCCTGATGAAGGCACAGCGCGAGCACAGCGGCAGATATGTGGTTGTAGTGGAAAACAGTACCGGATCCAGGAAGGGAGTCTGCAACATTACAGTTGTCGGTATGTAGGAGAAAACTTGGGCTGACGAAATCTAACATCATCATCAAAAAATAACAGATGATGATGCAGCAACTAAATTGATGGTTTCAATGAAGAATGGAAGGAGTCTAGGAATAGAGCCCTGTGGGACACCACAAATAATTACCATCCATTTACAGCAACAAATAATTTGAATCACAAAGAAACCCCAAGTCAAGTTGTTTGAACTTGTGTTGATATGATACCTGAGTTTCTGTATCTGTTCTGAAACATTTTTAGATATCTTAAAATAAGAAATATAAACCTATAACTCAATATAAACATACAAGAACAAATGTTTTTTATTTATCTCAAAGAAACAAACCAACATCATTACCAAAAGAGCGGTAGACACATATGAAGATGCAGCAACTAAATTACTGGCTTAGATAAGAAATAGAAGATGTCTAAGAATACAGCCCACGAGTGATTGTACCATCCACAAATTGGTGGTTGTGGCTGATGCAGACTGAAAACCCTGAAGTCGAACCTGCAAAACTTAAAGCTTTTATGATTAAGGCTGGAATTAGTTGATCACATCACAAATTGATTGTTTTGATATTTTCTCACACTTTTGTTTGTTTCTTCCCTGCAGATCGTCCCACTCCTCCTGTTGGCCCAGTGGTGTTCGAGGAAGTGCACAGGGAGTACATGGTAATCTCCTGGAAACCACCTCTAGACAGCGGTGGCGTTGACGTCTCCAACTACATCATTGAGAAGAGAGACACCAACAGAGACATGTGGACCACAGTGACATCTGCCAGCACCAAGACCACATGCAAGGTGGGGCCAAACGTGTTGCCGACCAAAACTCAGTCAGCTGCTGTGTCGTATTCCCAGTGTCTTTTTGTTTTTTGTTTTTTTAGATGTTTGATGTTTTTGTGTTTTTCTGTCAGATCCCCAAGCTAATAGAGGGCAGGGAGTACATCATGAGGATCTCTGCTGAGAACATGTATGGCATCAGTGACCCTCTGGATTCTGAGGAGATGAGAGCCAAAGATCTCTTCAGTATGTTCTGCTCAAAAGCTGCAGACACACATATGCATCACATTTTAGTTCGCCTAAATTAATTTCAGGAAATTCATTTTTTGATGTATGTTATTTCTGAATTGGAAATGGATCCTAAAAAGATCCCTGATAACCCCATTATTTTCTGTGGACCTGCTACAGGAGTCCCTGAGGCCCCTGAGATGCCGACTGTCAGAGAGGTGTATGCCACCAATGCTCTGGTGTTGTGGAATCGTCCTCGTGATGGAGGAAAGCCCATCACCAACTACATCCTGGAGAAGAAGGAGCCCTCAGCCAAGAGGTGGTCCAGAGCCACCAGAGACCCGCTATACCCAGCCACTCAGTACAGAGTCCAGGATCTGGTGGAGGGCTGCGAGTACGAGTTCAGGGTAATGGCCGAGAATGAGCTGGGAACTGGAGACCCCAGTGAACCATCCAAGCCAATCCTCGCCAAAGATCCCATCGGTCAGTGTAACACTAATGCTAACAATGAAATTGTGTGCAAGGTTGACACAGGTTGCTATGTTTAGATTTTATTTTCCCATATGGTTTACAGTCTTATGCAATATTTTCTCCTGGCAGTGCGTCCTAGCCCTCCAGTGACCCCTGAGGCCTATGATAAGACCAAGGACTCAGTCAGCTTGAAGTGGAAGTTGCCCCGTCATGATGGAAAAGGCCGGATCTTCGGCTACATTGTTGAGTACCAGAAGCCTGGTGCTGTGGAGTGGACTCAAGCCAATGAGACTCCGGAGCAGTGCCCTGACCTCCACTATGTGGTGACAGGCCTGTCTGATGGACAGGAGTACTGCTTCAGGATCTTCACCGTTAACGCTGCGGGCAAATCTGACCCTGCCTATGTCAAAGAGAACATCAAAGTCCATGACAGACTGGGTAAGGGGTTTATTTATAACTCCTCTTTGTTTTGTAATCTATTAAAAAAACTGATATTATATTTTCATTTCTGTTTTTACAAAATTTAAAATCCATGATGATATAATTAACTTTAGTACAAATATTGTGCCTGAAAAGACTTGATAATTATTTTATGGACTAGAAATTTACCAATGTAGTATTTCCAACTAGCATGTATACATTAATTATAGTGTATGTTTATGTTAATTTGATAGCTATGGCCAATGGATATGTGTGTGGATATTTCAGTAATTCTACATTCCCATTTCCCTCCACAGAGGAGCCAGAGTTGCTGCTTGATGCCAACATGGCACGTGACCACCTGGCCATGCTGGGCACTGATATCACCCTAAGTGCCACCATTAAGGGTGTACCTACACCCACCGTCAGCTGGAAGAAGAACGATGGTGACATGCCTTCTCACATCACCGTTGCTGTCACCGCCACCGGAAGTAAAGTCTTCATTCCCAAGTCAGTCCGTGCAGACTCCGGCAACTATACCATCACTGTGGAGAATGCTGCTGGAAAGAAATCAGCAACTGTTGCTGTGCTTGTGCTGAGTAAGTAAAATTTCCCCCGGCACAAGTGTAGGATTCGGTTCATCTTGAACAAAACAACTTGTAAAGAATTCATTTTGTGTTTACCTTAATATACAGCAGGTTTGGGTTTTGGTCAGGCCATGAAGAAACACTACATTTTAATATACAATATATATGAAATTTACTCTCTTGTTTCCACCAGACAAACCCTCTCCTCCCAGAGACCTGGTGATCTCTGAGGTGACCAGCGAGTCCGCCTATCTGACATGGAAGGCTCCCGAGGACAATGGTGGTGCCGTCATCTCCCACTATGTTGTGCAGAAGAAGGATGTCGCTGCTGAGCAGTGGGTGCCTGTCTCTGCAGCCAATAAGAAGCTGAGTCTGATGGCCTTGTACCTGATGGAAGGAATCCAGTACCTGTTCAGAGTGGCTGCTGAGAACCAGTTCGGCAGAAGCGACTTTGTGGTGACCAAGACACCCATCAAGGCTGTTGATCCTCTCTGTGAGTAAAAGCCAAATTATGTTGCCTAATTTTACTCTAGACAATTATGATTTTCATCTTTTTGTGTAAAGTGTGGAGCTTCCAAATCCTGAAAGCTCTGCTGTGTAGGGCTGAACGATTTTAAGAAAAGATCTAATTTTTCTGGCAGATATTGCGATTTCAATTCGATTCACGATTTTCTTCAAATCATGCTTCAGTGCAATATTCACAATGTACAGTAACATTTACAAACATGACAGAAAATTACATCATACCATCAAAGCGACCTGGTTGAAGGATCATTTTTCGGATCAGCAAAAAAGAAAAAAATGGTGGGATTAGGGTTAAATTATTTTAAAAATGCACTTGGCTTTGATCTGTCTGTCTGTAATTTCACCATAGTTAATTGTTTCAATTGCTGGATGCAAATAAAATTAATTAGAGTGTGGTCTAGACCTACTCTGTATGTAAAGTGTCTTGAGACAATTTTGTTGTGAATTGGCGCTATATAAATAAAATTGACTTGACTTGACTTATTTAATGTAATAATAATGATAACAGTCATGAAAATGGTAATATTAAAATCTTCAAATTTATACAGTAGGCTGCTGTTCTATGTATATACATAGCCTACATTAGATCATTATACACTGCACAGTATAATACACAACTACGCTGTGTATTCTGGCTCAATGTCCCGCCTACAGCACATCTGATTGGTCAGAAGAAGTCATGAGTAATCAATCAGCACAGACACACTGTGTCACAGACAGGACGAGGCAGAGCTGCGTTGGTGATCAGAGATGAGCTGTGTAGAAGTTAAGACAGCTGATATCGCCAAAGTTTCAATAATTATCACAGTGTTATGATCTGTTTCTTTGACGACAGCATAGTTACATCTGTGAAAAACGTCATGGTCTGGATTTCACTCAAGACGATGTGACGGCTTTTAAATCAGTCGCTGTTCGCAGAGATGCACTGCAGCAGCATCTGTCCTGTCTTTTCTCTGAAACTGCATTGAGATTTCGGGTATTATAACTCATACAAAAGTAACAGTAACAGTAACAGTAAAACTATGATGCTCACACGCGTGCCGAACCGTGGAGGGCATACGAAACACGCATCAACTGCGATCGGTTGCACCTCCAGCTGAAGCCATTTCAAAACACGTTAATGTTACAAAGCAGGAGGAGCAGGTTAATACTGATTGGTTAGCGTGACCTGTCCACGAGTAGCATGCCGCTTCTGATTGGTGAGCTTGGCAGGATGATAGGGAGACGGCATGTATGTGTAAAATAGTTGACACAACAGATCCTGGGTCAGTCAGGAGCGCTGCAAAAAACCGCAGCTTTGACGATCACATGATCGCGTTTGAAATCGCAATTTCGATCAGAAAACGATAGATCGTTCAGCCCTACTGCTGTGTCATTCTCAGAGTTTCAACACTTTCAAATAACATCAATGCTTTGTTTGTTTTTCACTCTGACATAAAACAAACTTTTCACAACAAAAAAAACAAAAACAAAACAAAAAACCATTCTGGGAGCAGCTCCATTCTTGTGTTAGTGCCATCTCATCTCCGAAAAATGTTCAGCAAATCAGAAAATAATTGTTCTTTCCTGGACACCTTTCAGATCCTCCTGGCCCACCTAAGAACCTTCACCACACTGATGCAGACAAGACAGAGGTGTGGTTGGCATGGGAATGGCCTGACCGCACTGGTGGAAGTGAAATCACAGGCTTCATTGTGGAGCACCAGGAAGAGGGCCAGACTGACTGGGTCACCTTCAAAACAGTCAGCAACAACCACGCCCATGTCACTGGTCTGGAGGAGGGCAAGACTTACCGCTTCAGGGTAAAGGCTCAGAACGCCATCGGTGTGAGCCGTCCTGACACCAGCGTCCCTGTCACCTGCCAGGAGAAGACATGTATGAAAAATGATTCTGATAGAGTAGTATCTTATTGAGAGTGCTGTTCCTGCTTTTATTTACAGGCCTGACAACATCCTCATGCTCTTGCTGTTTTGTTCTCTTTCAGTGCCACCAACTATTGAAGTCGATGTAAAGCTTATTGAAGGTCTGGTTGTCAAAGCTGGCAGTACTATTGTCCTTCCAGCCAAGATGACAGGCATCCCCATTCCCACTGCCAAATGGATGACTGATGGCAAGGAGATCGCATCTGAGGGCCGCCATAAAATTGAATCTGCTGGAGCCTCCACCATCCTCAGTATCCCTGAGTGCCTGAGAGGAGACACTGGAGAATATGTCCTCACTGTGGCCAATCCCGCAGGTAGCAAGACTGTTGCCCTGCATGTCACTGTGCTGGATCTTCCAGGTCCACCTATTGGACCCATCAACATCTTGGAGGTGACCCCTGACTACATGATGATCCAGTGGAGGGCACCCAAAGATGATGGTGGCACACCCATCACAAACTACGTGGTGGAAAAGAAGGATGTGAAGAAGCCATGGGAACCCTGGTCTGTTGTTAGCTCCAGTGGCACCAGCACCAAGGCCAAAGTGTCCAGACTGGAGAAGGGCCGTGAGTACATTGTCCGTGTCCGTGCAGAGAACAAGATTGGAATTGGCGCAGGGCTTGAGAGTCCTCCTACTATTGCCAAGCACATGTTCAACCCTCCTGGTCCACCAGGTCCGCCAGAGTGCTCTGATATCACAGAGAATGCTGTGACAGTGTCATGGTCCCTGCCTGAATATGATGGAGGCAGTCCCATTAGTGGCTATGTGGTTGAACGCAGAGAAATGACCGGAAAGTGGATCCGTGTCAACAAAACTCCTGTTCTGGACCTCAGATACAGAGTCTCAGGCCTGTTTGAAGGCAACAGCTATGAGTTCAGAGTGTTTGCAGAGAACATTGCTGGTATCAGCGAGCCTTCTCTCACCTCTGACCCCATCAAGGCCACTCGTGCCATTACCAAACCTGGACCTCCTGGCAATCCTAAGCTGAAGGACTGGAGCAAGGCCTATGCTGACATCTGCTGGACGAAGCCCACAAGAGATGGCGGCAGTCCAATCCTGGGCTATGTGGTTGAGGTTCAGAAGTCAGGAACTGCCCAGTGGGACAGGATCAACAAAGACCTCATCAAGATCTGTGCCTTCAGAGTGCCAGGCCTCATTGAAGGAATGGAGTACAGATTCCGCATCAGAGCCACCAACAAGGTTGGAGACAGTGAACCCAGGGAGCTTGCTGAAACTATCCTAGCAAAGGACATCCTTGTGCCCCCTGAGGTTGTGGTCGACGTGTCTTGCCGTGACTCTGTGACGGTCAGGGCAGGTCAGATCATAAGTTTGATCACCAGGGTGAAGGGCAGACCAGACCCAGAAATCACTTGGACCAAGGATGCCAGAGCCTTGTCCCGCGACAAGCGAACTGAGATGAACAACAACTACCCTCTATGTGAACTGGTCATCAATGATGCAGTCAGGTCAGACTATGGTAAATATGCCATTGTTGCCAAGAACAGTAGTGGACAGGCACAGGCCACCATTATTGTTAATGTCCTGGACACACCAGGAGCTTGCCAGAACCTGAAAGTAGCATATGTGACCAAGAAGTCCTGCATGGTGTCCTGGGAGAACCCTGAGGACAACGGAGGCACCGAGATTACTCAGTACATTATTGAGTGCCGTCAGCCCAGCCAGAGAGGATGGACGATGGTTTCCAATGACTGCACCAAGCGCCTGATGAAGGCCCCTCTTACTGAGGGCTGTGAGTACTTCTTCCGTGTCAGTGCAGAGAACAAGATTGGTGCTGGTCCACCCACTGAAACCAAGACACCTGTGCTGGCAGTTGATCCCATTGAGAAGCCTGGTGAACCCATTGACTTCCACATCTCTGAGATCGGCAAGACATTCTGCTTCCTCAAGTGGAAGAAGCCAGACTATGATGGTGGTAGCCGTAATATCGGTTATCATGTTGAGAAGAAGCCAAAGGAGGCTGAAGAATGGGAGAGGATTCACAAGGGTGCAATCAAGGAGACTTACTTCATGGCTGACAGGTGCATTGAAAACCAGATCTACCAGTTCAGAGTTCAGACTAAGAATGAAGGTGGTGAAAGCAACTGGGTAACCACAGCTGAAGTCCTGATCAAAGAGCAGCTTGTGGAGCCTGAAATCAAGATTAAACTGGATGGAACACTTGTGGTCAAGGCAGGAGACTCCATTCCTATTGAGGCAACAATAAAGGGCAAACCCCAGCCTGATGTCAAATGGACCAAAGATGAAAGCACAGAGGCGATGAAGAAGAGCCCCAGGCTTCAGATCGAAACTGGGGCCGACTTCTCCAAGCTGCTGCTTACTGGTGCCAGGCGCACTGACAGTGGCAAATATGTTGTTTCTGCCTCCAACAGTGCAGGAACCTGCTCTGCTCATGCTAAAGTCAATGTCTTGGATAGACCCGGCCCCATCAGGGATCTCAAGGTGTCTGGTATCACTACTGACAGGTGCCATCTGGCCTGGGAAGTCCCAGAAGATGATGGTGGCTGTGATATCTACAACTATATCATTGAGAAATGTGACACCAAGAGGGGAGTCTGGTCGGTCCATTCCAACGCTGTCATCACCAACAAAGCTAAAGTCACCCGTCTTATTGAAGGTAATGAGTATATCTTCAGAGTTCGTGCTGAGAACAAGATGGGCCCTGGACCTGCAGTGCAAAGTGAGGCCATTGTTGCTGGCACCCAGTTCAATGTACCTGGTGCTCCTGAGGCACCAGAGGTCACCAAGATCGCCAAGGAGGAGATGACTGTGCAGTGGTCAGAGCCAGAGAAAGATGGCGGAAAGCCAATTACAGGTTATCTGTTGGAGAAGATGGAAGAGCATGGCATCAGGTGGTCTCCTGTCAACAAGGATCCAATCCCTGGAACTCGTCTCACAGTCACTGGACTCTTGCCCCTCCATGACTACCAATACAGAGTAAAGGCTGTCAACGAAATTGGCATAGGTAGTCCAAGCAAACCATCACGGGCCATCACTGCCAAGGATGCAATTGGTATGTAACCAGTACTAATATTTTCACTGTGTTTAATATCCATTTGTTAACAAATGTACCTCATGGTGGGATTACTGTAGATACATTCTACAGCTTCATCTTCACACATCATTATGTCTTCTTACAGAGCCCCCCGCACCTCCTACCAACTTGAAGGTCCTGGACAGCACCAAGTCCACTATCACGCTGGGCTGGGTCAAGCCTGTATCTGATGGGGGAGCTCCCATCATTGGCTACGTTGTAGAGATGAGGGCACAGGGAAGTGCCAAGAAAGGAGATGATGGTTGGAAGAGATGCAATGTGGCAGCTCAGCTGGTCGTATGCGAGTTCACAGTTACAAGTCTGGACGAGAAGCTTGTGTATGAATTCAGAGTGTCGGCTCAGAACCAGGTTGGCATGAGCCTGCCATGTGACCTGGAGGGTGCTGTGATTCCTAGGGACATTCTAGGTGAGGGCTTAATTGAATTTTATTTACTTTTCCAGTAACTGGACAAGATATGACCTGTACTTGAAACACCAAGCTGACATCTGCACTTTTTTTTCTTCCAACAGAGGCACCAGAGATCAATCTGGATGCCAACCTGAAGGAGGGACTGACAGTGAGAGCTGGCTGTCCCATCAGACTATGTGCCACCATCAGAGGTAGACCACCTCCTAAAGTCACTTGGAGGAGGATGGGCATTGACAATGTGGTCAGGAAGGGAAAAGTCGACATCATCGACACTATGACCTTCCTGGTCATCCCTGATAGTACCCGTGATGATTCTGGCAAATACTGCCTGACTCTGCAGAGCCCTGCCGGAGAGAAGGCTGTGTTTGTCAATGTAAAGGTTCTGGGTAAGTCCTGGTTTTCTGGTAATACTCGAGACAATGACCTTAGTTGAAGGCATCTATCATGAAAAAAGTGCTTACTTACTTACATCAAAATGCCTCCTGTCAGTTGAATCCAGAAAAACAAACGGCATAATCTATTGTTTTCTCTGACAGACACTCCAGGACCAGTGATGAATCTAGAGGCTACTGACATCAAGCAGACATCAGTCATGCTGTCCTGGAGTCCTCCAGAGAATGATGGTGGCAGCGAGGTCACTCACTACATCATTGAGAAGCGCGAGATAGACCGCAAGACTTGGGCAACTGTCAAGTCAGAAGTCCAGATGGATAAGGTTCCCTTCAAAGTCAGCGGCCTGATACCGGGAACTGAGTACTACTTCAGAGTCACAGCTGTCAACGAATATGGTTCTGGAGTTCCCAGAGTGTCACCCACTTCTTACCTGGCTTCGGATCCTGTCAGTACGTATTGTCTTGTAGTCGTCTAAGTTGACACCAGAACTAAGAGCACACACACAGCCCACAGGCACCCACTGTGCTCAGTTCTCTCTTTTCTTGCTCATCAGTCATTAGAAACACTTGAACACACCCATCTGATTTACTTTTTCAGGCAAGCCCGATCCATGTGAGAAGATTGAGGTTCTGGAGATCACTAAGAACAGTGCCACAGTTGGCTGGGTTAAGCCTGCAAGGGACGGTGGTGCCAAGATCGATGGTTATGTAATTGAATACATCGAGGTGAAACCACCGCCAGCACCTCCAGCGCCTGTGGAACCTGTAGAGGTTTGTCACGTGATCAAACTTATCAATCTATGACTGCTTTAATGTATTTTTGATGTTCTTAGGTTCTGTTATTATACTATAAAAATTGTGAAAAAAAGTGAATCAAAATAAGATGTACGTGCTTAAAAAAAAAAACATAACATCGCTGCCACTTTAAAAATGTATATGTATTGCTGAATTTAGTAATTTAAGCTTCTTATTATTGAGTGAACTTGAAAAGTATGTAATCCATATACATGAATTTACCTCAGGTTGCAGAGGGAGAGGAAGCTCCTCCACCACCACCTCCACCACCTCCAGTAGTAGAGGTAGAGGAGGAAGAACCTGAAAAGGAGGTCTGGAATGCCTACACTACAGTGAAGGGTTTGTCAGTCGGCATCAGCGGCCTGAAGGAGGGCAAGAGGTACAAGTTCAGAGTGGCTGCCAAGAACATCATGGGCATGAGTTTGTTCACTGAAACCAGACAGCCGATTGAGATCAAGGAACAGATGTGTAAGTTGTTTTGTTATGTTCCATTATCTCGTGATCAGGACATAATTGTTGCATTATTCTGAAATAACAAATGTTGGTGATATGCAGTAAAATACAGAGATAACACTAAATATGACCACCACTTGTTAACTCAAGGCTCCTCCTGCTTTCATGGATAATATTTTCAAGCTAATGAGTCAAATTGTAACGTCCTCACCCACAGTGGAGCCCAAGATTGTCATGCCAGAGACAGCAAGTGCCAGAGCCGGAGCCAAGCTCAGGGTGGAAGCGGTGGTTTCTGGAAAACCTTCCCCAACCTGCAAGTGGATGCGTGGTGAGAGTGCAGTGGTCCCATCCAGTCGTCTGGCCGTGCACCAGTCTGGCAACCTGTGCGTCCTGATCATCAAAGACGTGTCAAGGCTTGACAGTGGAGAGTACAGCCTGGTGGCTGAGAACAGCTCTGCAAAGGTGACCCAAGCAATGAAGATTGTCATCAGAGGTCAGTATTACCTACAATAAAATCATTTGAAGAAATGAAAAGAATTTTTAAGATTTTTGAATTGATGAAATTACTTGGCATGATAGCGACTTTGCATATTTAAAGCTGACTGTTCTATATGTTTCAGACATCCCTGGTCCTCCTGAGGGCCCTGTGGAGATCAGTGACATCGACTCTGACGCCTGCTCCCTGTCCTGGAACAAACCACTGGAGGATGGCGGCAGCAATATCACCAACTATGTGGTGGAAAAATGTGATGTCAGTAGAGGTGACTGGGTGACGGCAGTCTCTTCCTGCCCGAAGACAGGAACCAGGCTTGGGAAGCTTATCCCCGGGAAAGAGTATGTGTTCCGTATCCGTGCTGAGAACCGCTACGGCGTGTCAGACCCCATTCAGTCTGACAGGATGGTTGCCAAGTTCCCCTTCGGTAAGTTAAACTTAAAGATGTCCCTAGTGCAGTTCCATCATTTGCTTTAGATGTATGCTTGTGTCTAAAGTTGGCAGGTTTTATCATTACAGTCAATATTAATTTTGTTTGTTTATTTCCCAGATGTTCCTAGTGAACCTCTCAACGTCCGCATCAACAAGACCAACAAAGACTGTATGTTCGTGGCCTGGGATAAGCCTGAGAATGATGGTGGAAGTCCCATCACAGGTTACTATATCGAGCGTAAGGAGAGGAACAGCCTGCTGTGGGTGAAGGCTAATGACACAGTTGTCCGCACTACTGAGTACCCATGTGCTGGCCTCATCGAGGGCCTGGAATACACTTTCAGAGTGTCTGCCATCAACCGTGCTGGCCAGGGCAAACCAAGCAAGAAGACTGACTTTGTCACTGCTAGAACACCCGTTGGTAGGTTTGCCACTTAGGCAACAACACCTACACAACAAGTTTAATTGTATTAATTTAATCTTGTTTTTTGAACATTGTTCATTTGTCTCTTTGTGCCACAGACACTCCAGGTAAACCTGAGGTCTTGGATGTAACCAAGAACTCTGTCACTCTGGTTTGGACCCGTCCAAAGAATGATGGAGGCAGCAAGATCATTGGTTACTACGTTGAGGCCATGCGGGTACCAGGAGACACCTGGATGCGCTGTAATACCAGCAGCCAGAATTGTCCCAGGGAGGAGTACACAGTGACTGGCTTGGAGAGAGACCTGCAATATCAGTTCAGAGTCATTGCCAAAACTGCTGTCAACATGAGCAAACCCTCTGAGCCCACAGATCCTATCCTTGTCTGTGCCGAGAATGGTGAGACATTTTGATCTAATGCTCTTCTGACGAGACTGATACACAAGTCCCTATAATAACATTTTCAGCTAGACTACCATAAGCTTGTAACTTTGAAAAACAAAAAACAAAAAGGAGTCTCTGACTGAGAGTCATAACACTATTTTATCTCATCTTTACAAACACAGTGCCTCCAAGGGTGGAGCTTAATGCCAGGATGCAGAAGGGTTTCAAGGTGAAGGCTAGGACCACAATCCTCCTGGAAGCTGAGGTGTTTGGTAAGCCCATGCCCAGAGTGACCTGGAAGAGAGGTGATGATAGCATAAAGTCAGGTGAAGGCCAGGTTATCACCCACCAGAGGCATCACTTCCAGCTGGAGATGACGGATGTCACCAAGGAACACACAGGAACCTACACTGTCTTGGCTGAGAACACCAGTGGCTCCAAGACTGCCGAAATCCAGGTTCAGGTCCTGGGTGAGTACCTTCATCTTTTCTTTGGGGGTATCTGTTAAAAAAAAGTGAAAGATATGAGTTGCGGATTTTTCACAGTCTATAAGCTGTTTCATTATATTTAATTATCTTGTGTCTTCTCAGATGTGCCTGGCCCTCCTGCCAGTGCCAAATATGTAGAGGTGTTTGCCACCAGTATCAAGATGTCCTGGGAGCCTCCACTGAAGGACGGTGGTGCCCCCATCAGCAACTACATTGTGGACAAGCGTGAGACAAGCAGAGCCAACTGGGCCCAGGTCTCCACCAAGATCAAGGGTGATATCCTTGAGCTGAACATAGGAAAGCTAATCGAGGGTCGTGAGTACCAGTTCAGAATCCGCGCTGAGAATAATTGGGGAGTTGGAGACCCCCTCATCACCAACCCTGTAATCGCCAAGAACCCATTCAGTGAGTTATCATCAGCATTTCCTTAGGGTTCATACACATACTCTGTTAACATCTAAAGCTGACTCAACATTTGGTGGCTCATTTCAAACCTAAAATATTTGAATTTCTAAACTAAAACCTACATTCTGGTGTCATTTCCAGCTGTACCTGGCCCTTGCGAGGCTCCAGTGATTAGCAATGTGGCCAAGGATCGTATGACTGTGAGCTGGAAGGAGCCTGCAGATGATGGAAAGTCCACCATCCTGGGCTACATTCTGGAAAAGAAAGAGACAAAGGACATGAACTGGAACAAGGTGAACAAGAAGCCCTTAACAGAGAGGATGCTGGACATTACAGGCCTCACAGAGGGAGCTGAGTACGAGTTCAGAGTCAGTGCAGTCAACGTTGCAGGGGTTGGCAAACCCAGCGAGCCCTCTGCTAGCGCCACCGCACAGAATCCCATCAGTGAGTCCCATGAACTTTGAAAACTTTGCATAGTTCTTTCTTAATGAAATATTAAATGTACTGTTACAGAAAACAGAGACTCTGTATGTAATCTAACCTTCATCAATGTGGCATTCCCCAGCTCCTCCTGGCCCTGTTGTGAACCCCAGTGTGACAGACACCACCCACAGCACCATCAGCCTTGCCTGGTCCGCTCCCGCCAGTGATGGTGGAAGCCCTATCATTGGATACTTGGTGGAGTGCAAGAGGTCTGATACCACAGACTGGATTCGCTGCAATGTCCCCAGGAACCTGCAGGACACCAACTATGTAATCCAGAACCTAATTGACAAGACAGAGTATCAGTGCCGTATCACTGCGGTCAACAAGGTTGGCTTTGGTGAGCCAGTTGAAGTACCCGGCAAGCATGTCGTCAAGGACATCATTGGTAAGTATGATTTTGTGTCAGTAGAACAAAGTATCATTGATATAATGTATGACATAAAGCATATAACCTAAAAAATTACTGCTTATTCATAGCTGCATTATGACCGAGACTAGAGGCAGCATGTTAGCCAAGCTCATTTTGGCTGTGTTTAAGTAAAAGTGCCCTGGTGCATTTACATTTCACCTGGCAAACTAGATTGACTGACAGATGAGTTACTATATAGTTATTATAATCCTCACCAAAGTATTACTTTTTATTCATGTTTTATTATATGAGTGGCACAAAATGAACCATATTTCTATGTACAACATTAGGCCTATACAGCTGTTCTACTTTAAAAAATAAGACACTTTCCTTGTAAAACTATCTTCTGTGTGTTCATGTAGTTCCTCCTGAGGCAGAGCTGAGTGCAGAGCTGAAGGACGGTCTGCAGCTGAACGCTGGTGCCGTCATGAGGCTGCAGGCCACCATCAAGGGGCGTCCCACTCCCAAGGTCACCTGGGCAAAGATGAACACCAACATCAAAGACCGCCAGGGAATTATCATCAAGTCTAGCCCCACTGACGCCCTGGTGATGGTGGAGAATGTCAACAGATACGATGCTGGCAAATACATTCTGAACCTGGACAGCACAGCTGGCATGAAGATGTACACCATCATTGTCAAGGTTCTTGGTGAGTGAAGGATTGTTAAGTATTCACTTAGCAAATGCATTAATCTCAGTTTTTTGCAATGATTATACTCTGTATAGACTGACTGGGACCAGCTAGTCATGGTTGGAATAATCAGAAACAGAAATAAATGTTTTGGGTTTATCTCCATATTTCAAGAGACATTATTATGAGTGTTGCTGTATCTCTCCAGACACTCCCGGACCACCAGTCAACCTGGTGGTGAAGGAAACAACCAAGGACAGCGCTTCCATCTACTGGGATGCTCCTCTGATTGACGGTGGCTATGAAGTCACCCACTACATTGTGGAGAAGCGTGACACTGAGAGGAAGGCCTGGTCCATCGTCTCCAAAGACTGCACAAAGACAGCATTCCAGGTGCCAGACCTGGATGCTGGACGGTCCTACTGCTTCAGAGTGTCAGCTGTGAACAAGCTCGGTGCTGGAGAGCATTGCGAGACAGCTGACTCAGTTAGAGCATCTGGTGGGTTTTACAACAGATTTTGTGCTTGACCTTCTGTTGCTTTTTGTTCTTGCAGATATGATACTCACTGCACTCAATTTTACTTTTCCAGAGGAGCCCGGGCCTGTCATGGACTTCAAGACCCTGCTGGTTACCAAGGACTCCTGCACACTGAGCTGGAAGAAACCCCTCTCTGATGGTGGCAGCCGCATCATCTGCTATGTGCTGGAGGTTCTCAATGGTGACGACAAGTACAAGGAGCTTATGAGGTCCAAAAACATGCAGTACAGTGCCAAAGACCTGGTGGAGGGCAGGGAATACACCTACAGAGTCAAGGCTGTAAATGATGCAGGAGATGGCTCTGTCAAGGAGCTCAAGGTGGTCGCCAAGGACCAAATCAGTAAGTGACTGTCCATATTGATAGAACTATTTCAGAAAGGGTCTAAAGTGTTCAGAGTTTTAAAATCCTCATTCCTTCACTCTGCAGCTCTTCCTACCTGTGACTTGAGGGACCTGCCCAACATGTGCTACATTGCTAAGGAGGGCACCACGGTCCGTCTAAAGATCCCTATCATTGGCAAACCTACGCCCAAGGTCTCCTGGAAGAAGGGAGATGATGAAGATTTAACGGACACCGGCCGAGTGTGTGCAGAGTCCTCTGCAGTCAACACCACCCTCCTGATCAGGGACTGCCAGAGGAGTGATGCTTCCAAATACACCATTACCCTGAGGAACAGCGCTGGAAGCAAGGAGTCCACTATTTTCATCAGGTAGGAATCAAACTGTACCAGAGCATGCAGTGTCAGAAAATAATACAAACTGAAGAATATTTTCCTGACAATGGATCACGCTATACTAGTTTTAGTCATATCCATGCATTACTGCCTGTATTTAAATAAGTGACAAAAGTAAGAAAGATTTTCATCCCCCTTTTCCTTTCAGGGTGGTGGGTAAACCTGGCATCCCTATTGGACCGATTAAGTTCAAAGATGTTACTGCTGATGGTGCTACACTGAAATGGGGTGCTCCTAAGGATGATGGTGGCTCAGAGATCACAAACTACATTCTGGAAAAAAG
Organism: Lutjanus campechanus; assembly: GCA_027495735.1. NCBI lineage: Eukaryota > Metazoa > Chordata > Actinopteri > Lutjaniformes > Lutjanidae > Lutjanus > Lutjanus campechanus. Next base: position 48,763 of record JAJHUR010120128.1, read on the forward strand.
GGACTCCATTACCAACATGTGGGTGACAGTGTCCTCTGCTGTGGAGACAAACACCATGAGGGTAACTGGTCTCCATGAGGGCACAGAGTACATCTTCAGAGTCTGTGCTGAGAACAAGTACGGCGTTGGAGAAGGACTCAAGTCTGATCCTGTCATTGCTAAACATCCATTCAGTAAGTGACTGTAACTCATATTTTAAAGGCTGAATGTCGTTGAACTATTATTATAACTATATAATTAATCTTCTCACCGTACAATATCACTGTTATTCTGCAGATGTTCCCGATGCTCCTCCTCCCCCTCAGATAATGAGCATGCGCCACGACTCTGCTTACCTGGCATGGTCTGACCCCAGGAAGACTGGAGGATCTCCCATAACAGGTGCAGTTAGCTTGGACATTTGACCTACCTACCATCAAACATCTATGTTATTTCATCATATAATGTGTTCTTTGCTTCTTATAGCACCTTAATTAATATCAATATGATGTGCATGTGAGTTTAATATGGATTTTGGTTCTGTTTCTGTACCTGTTTGGTACTGCCCTCAGGCTACCATGTTGAGTTCAAAGAGAGGAACAGTATGTTGTGGAAGAGGGCAAGCCCGGCCGCCTTGAAGATGAAGGAACACAAGGTAACTGGGCTGACTGAGGGTCTGGAATACGAGTTCAGAGTCATGGCCATCAACCTGGCTGGTATTGGCAGACCGAGTGCTCCCACCGATCCACAGGTGGCCCTGGATCCCATCGGTAAGTGTACAAAGTGTTATAGAGGCAATAAGTATAAAAAAAACAAATTCTGTCAAATTCACAACAGTGCATTCACATTTTTTTTATGTCCGTGTCATTAGATGCCCCGGGTAAACCTGATGTAATCAGCATCACTAGAAGCACCGTGACCCTCCAGTGGACTGAGCCACAGTTCGATGGTGGCCACAGACTGACTGGCTACATTGTTGAGAGGCGCGACCTGCCTTCTAAAATCTGGGTGAAAGCCAACAATGTGAATGTCATTGAGCCTGCATTCACTGTAACCAATCTGCAAGAGGGCTGTAAATATGAATTCAGAATCAGAGCGAAGAATGCTGCAGGTGCTCTCAGCCCACCCTCTGAGCAGACAGATACCATTATCTGTACAGATGAATATGGTGAGATATAAACCTACCACTAAGAAATTGTTTCACTCATGTGTCAGTATACTTTCAATGATGTTCAATGATCTTGGCATAATGCATGATAAATTAAGTTTTTCTATTTTATCCAACAGCTGCACCAACCATTATTATCGACAGTCAGGTGAAGGAGGGTCTGACCGTCAGAGCTGGCGATACAATTGTCATTACTGCCACAAGCATTTTAGGCAAACCTGAACCAACCTCATGCTGGTCGAAGGGAGGAAAGTACTTTAAACCCTCTGATATTGTTCATATTGAGACCACTGCAACTTCCTCCACTTTGTCCATCAAGTATGCCGGAAGGAAGGACACCGGAGAGTATATCATCACTGCCAGCAACCCCTTCGGTGTAAAAGAAGAAACTGTTAAGGTCACAGTTCTGGATGTTCCTGGTGCTCCTGGACCCATTGAATGCAGTGGTGTCTCCTCTGAGAAAGTCACTCTTACCTGGACAGCTCCTACTGAGGATGGAGGCTCTCCTATCAAGTATTACACCCTGGAGAAGAGAGAAACCAGCCGCCTGCTCTGGACTGTCCTGGAAGAGAAGGTTATTGACTGTCACTATGTGGCCAACAAGCTCATCCAGGGCAATGAGTACTTCTTCAGAGTCTCTGCTGTTAACCAGTATGGTGCCAGTGAGCCATCTCACTCTGAGGCAGTCAAGATGGTTGATAGATTCGGTATGTGAAGTTGGTTAATGTTTCTCAATGTTATAATCTTAGATCCTATATTTGTGCTTAATTTTTAAAGATAAGTGTCTGGAATAAGAAGCAAATTCATGAATGTGTTTTTTGTCCATGTAGGTCCTCCTGGTCCACCATCTAAACCAGAGGTTGAGAAAGTCGATGGACATTCAGCCACTGTGACCTGGAGAAGACCAGCTGAAGATGGAGGAAGTGACATCATAGGTTACTGTGTTGAGAAGAAGGAGAAAAAGGGTATGAGATGGATCAGGGCATCCAAGAAATCCATTGCTGAGCTTAGCTATCAAGTTACCGGTCTCACTGAGGGAATCGAGTATGAGTTCCGTGTTCTTGCTGAGAACATAGCTGGCTTTGGAGAGCCAAGTGAACCATCTCTGCCTGTCAGAACAATAGTTGTTGCCTGTAAGTAAAAAATAAATATTAAATTATTTCATACATTAAGATACTAAAATGAAATCACCTGTTTTAATAGAGTCTTGTATTTTGTTTTAAAAGACACTAACAACCCTTTTTATCTCTGGCAGATGTGCCTGGACCTCCAGTCAATCCAAGAGTCACAGACACAACCAAGACCACTGCCACCCTAAACTGGGGAAAACCTCTTGATAATGGTGGACTTGAAGTTACTGGATATGTGATTGAGCACAAGAAAGAAGGAACAGAAGAATGGGTTAAAGACACCCCTTCATCTCCACTTAGAATCACAGAGTTTGTTGTTCCTGAACTGGAAACTGGTGCAAAATACTATTTTAGAATTAGTGCTGTGAATGCTAAGGGAGCAGGTGAACCTGCTGAAACTCAGGAACTGGTTGAGATTGTGGAGCGGGCAGCTGAACCTGATTTTGAGTTGGATGTTGAGCTGAGAAGAACCCTTGTTGTCAGGGCTGGCTGCTCCATTCGCCTCTTTGTGCCAATCAAGGGACGCCCTACACCTACAGTCACCTGGACCAAGGAGGGTGGTCCTGTCCCACGTGCTGTCATTGATAGTACTGAGTCATTTACAATGCTGATTATCCCTGAGAGTTCAAGGATTGATGCAGGCAAATATGAGCTTACCCTTGAAAACTCTGTGGGAAAGAAGAGTGCCCCTATACAAGTGAGAGTTCTGGACTCACCTGGACCTCCGCTTAACCTGAAACCAGTCAAGATTGATAAGGAAAGCATTACTCTTCAATGGGAGATGCCTCTTATCGATGGTGGAGCCAAGATCACAAACTATATAATTGAGAAGAGAGAATCAACACGCAAAGCTTTTACTACTGCCATTACAAATTGCCCAACCACTTCAGCCAAGATCAGCGATTTGGGTGAAGGCTGCGAGTACTACTTCAGAGTGTCCGCTGAGAATGAGTATGGCATTGGTGAGGCAGTTGAAACTGCTGATCCAATTCGTGCATCCCAGGCACCAACTCCTCCAGAGAGTATTATTCCTACTGATATCACCAAGAACTCTGTGAGCCTGGCTTGGACCAAACCCAAGCACGATGGTGGAAGCAGAATTACGGGATATGTCCTTGAAGCCCAGAAGAAGGGAACTGATCAGTGGGCACATGTAACAACAGTCAAGACCATGGATTTCACAGTGAAAAATCTCAATGAGAATGAGGAGTACATTTTCCGCGTGATGGCTGTCAACCACTCTGGCAGAAGTGCTCCGCGTGACAGCAAACCCATTGTTGTTAAGGATTCCACTTCCCTGCCCGAGTTTGACCTCCGTGGCGTATGTCAGAAGACTGTTATTGCCAAGGCAGGAGATGACATCAAGGTTGAAATTCCAGTTATGGGACGTCCCAGACCAACTGTCTCTTGGCAAAAGGATGGCGCAGCCATGAAGCTCACACAGAGATCCAATGTGGAAACTACTGGTGCTACTGTTATCCTCAGCATCAATGAATGCACCAGAGCTGACAGTGGTGTATACACCATGACAGGAAAGAACATTGTTGGTTCTGTGACAGACAACATAATTGTCAAAGTACATGATGTACCTGGGCCACCCAAGGGACCTATTAAGATTGTGGAGATTTCTCGTACTTATTGCATCTTTGCATGGGACACTCCTGAGAATGATGGAGGTGTTCCAATCAATAACTACGTGGTTGAGATCAGAGACACCACTACCCAGACATGGACAGAGCTATCTTCCACTGTCATCCGTACCATGTTCAAAGCCATTCGCTTAACCACCGGATCCGAGTACCAGTTCAGAGTAAAGGCTAAGAACAGATATGGTGTTGGACCACCAACAACCTCAGAGGCAGTGGTGGCTGCTTATCCATTCAAAGTCCCAGGGCCTCCTGGTACTCCTGGTGTTGTTGCATTTACCAAGGACTCCATCACAATTGGCTGGAATGAACCAGTGTCTGATGGTGGAAATGAAGTAATTGGATATCACGTTGAGAGGAAAGAAAGAAGCAGCATTGTGTGGCATAAGATCAGCAAGGGCATTGTGAAAGGAAACATCTTTAAATCCACTGGTCTTGAAGATGGAATTGCATATGAGTTCCGCGTTTCGGCAGAAAACATGGCGGGAGTTGGTAAGCCCAGCAAGGCCTCAGAAGCAATACTGGCCCTGGACCCTGTTGACCCACCAGGTCAGCCTGAGCCAATATTCGTCAACAAGAATGCCATCACTATTCAGTGGACCAAGCCTGAATACGATGGTGGCTTCAAAATCACTGGCTACACAGTAGAGAAAAGAGAACTGCCAACTGGTCGCTGGATGAGGGCCAACTTCACCAACATCATTGAGACAACATTTACTGTCAGTGGACTGACTCAAGATGCCGCATATGAGTTCCGTGTCATTGCCAGAAACTCAGCAGGTGCAGTGAGCTTGCCCTCTGAGCCCTCAGACCCAATTACGTGTAAAGATGATATTATCGAGCCACGCATTATGGTTGATGCCATCTTCAAGGATGTTGTTCTCCTGAAGGCAGGAGAGTCCTTCAAACTTGATGCTGACATTGCTGGTCAACCAACTCCATCTATGGTTTGGACAAAGAATGGAAAGGAGGTTGAAAACACAATGAAACTTGAAGTTAGGTTCACAGAACTGACAACCACTCTGACCAACAAGGACTCTATCAGATCAGATGGTGGAGAATTTGTTTTGACTGCCACTAACGTTGGTGGATTTGCTAAACACATCTTTAATGTTAAAGTGCTTGACAGACCTGGACCACCAGTTGGACCTCTTAAGGTGTCTGATGTCACAGCTGACAACTGTGTACTCACCTGGGCTCCACCTGAAGATGATGGTGGTGCCAAGATTGAAGGATACGTGATTGAGAAGCGCGAGTCAAGCAGACTGGTTTGGACCAATGTGGTATCAGGCCTGCAAGTTACACAGCACAAGGTGACAAAGTTGCTCAAAGGAAATGAATACATCTTCAGAGTTATGGCAGTAAACAAATATGGACTTGGCGAAGCTCTTGATTCTGAACCCACTATTGCCGACAACCCATATGTGGTTCCAGATCCTCCAGAGAATCCTGAGGTGACAGCTATCACTAAAGATTCAATGGTTGTTATGTGGCAAGCACCTAAGAGTGATGGTGGAACTCCCATCACCCACTACAATATTGAAAGGAAAGACAGAATAGGCCTCCGATGGGTCAAATGCAACAAGAGGAAGGTCAAAGATCTGCAATTCAAGGCAACGGGCCTTGTTGTCGGGCACGAATATGAATTCAGAATAACTGCTGAGAATGCTGCTGGAGTGAGTGCACCAAGTGCCGCAAGTCCATTCTACAAAGCCAGTGATGCCCTGTACAAGCCAGGGGCTCCATGCAACCCCAGAATCTTGGACACAACAAAGTCTTCAATCACTATTGCCTGGAACAAACCTGTATATGATGGAGGCTCTGACATCACTGGCTACATTGTTGAGACCTGCATTCCATCTGAAAAGGAGGAAGATGAGGAATGGACTATTGTTACACCCAAAGAAGGACTCCTTGCCACCTCATTCACAATCATTAACTTGAAGGAGAACCAGGAGTACAAAATTAACATCTCTGCTGTCAACGGTGAAGGAGTCGGAGAGGCGGCATTGGTACCTGGCAATCCCAAGGCAGAGGACAGACTCCTCCCACCAGAAATGGATTTGGATGCTGAGCTCCGTAAGGTCGTCAGTCTAAGAGCATGCTGCTCACTTAGACTGTTTGTGCCTATCAGAGGCAGACCAGCACCTCAGGCTAAATGGACCAAAGGAGATGGTGAGCCTATTGAGAGGGCAACCATTGACAGCACAACATCATACACATCACTCGTAATTGAAAATGTCAACAGATTTGACAGTGGAAAGTATAATCTTACAATTGAAAACAGCTCTGGCTCTAAGACAGTTACAGTCCAAGTCAGAGTGCTTGATACACCAAGTGCCCCACAGAATCTTAAGATTACTGCTGTAACAAATGAAGCTGTCACTCTGACTTGGGATCCACCAGTGAATGATGGAGGAGTTAAGGTCAAGAATTATATTGTTGAAAAACGTGAGTCCACAAGGAAAGCATATGCCACAGTCAATGCTATCTGCCACCAAACCACCTTCACAGTTGACCAGCTCCTGGAAGGATGTAACTATTACTTTAGAGTTTTAGCTGAGAATGAATATGGCATTGGCCTACCCACTGAAACTGGTGAATCTGTTAAAGTGTCCGAGAAACCACAGCCACCTGGCAAAATTACTCTTAAGGATGTTACTAAGAACAGTGTCACCCTCTCCTGGGAAAAGCCAGAGCATGATGGTGGCAGCAGAGTGGGCTGTTATGTTGTTGAGATCCAGCCTAAGGGTGTTGATAAGTGGAGCCAGGCTGTGATTGTAAAGGAAACAGAAGCTACTATTAGTGGACTCAATGCAGGTGAAGAATACATGTTCCGTGTAGCAGCAAGAAATGAGAAGGGAACAAGCGACCCACGACAAATCGGTGTTCCCGTGATCGTAAAAGATCTTGTGATTGCACCTGTAGCTAAAATGTTGTTCAACACGTTCAGTGTGTTGGCAGGAGAAGACCTGACAGTGGAGGTTCCTTATGTTGCACGGCCCAAGGCAGCTGTCAACTGGGTAAAAGATGGTCAGGCTATGAAGAGAACTACCAGAGTAAACTTTGGTGCAACAGACACACTGCTGAACCTCAACATAAAAGAGGCTACTAAAGACGATGTTGGACATTACCGTATTACTCTTAACAACACAGCAGGAGAGACAACAGCAGACATTGGCATCGTTGTTCTTGACAAACCTGGCCAGCCTGGTGGTCCAGTTAAGGTAGAGGAGGTCACAGCTGACAGTGTAACCATATCCTGGAACCCACCAGAGTATGATGGTGGGTGCACCATCAAGCACTACATTGTGGAAAAGAGAGACACATCAACAACTAACTGGATGGGTGTATCTGCTAACCTTGCAAGGACCAAAATCAAGGTTGGCAGGTTGAAGACAGGCTCTGAGTATCAGTTTAGAATCACAGCAGAAAACAGATATGGAAAAGGCCCAGTTCTCCTATCAGAGTGCATTGTGGCACAATACCCATACAAGCTCCCAGGACCCCCAGGAACACCATCCATTGCAGCATGCACCAAGGACAGCATGGTTATTGCCTGGAATGAACCTGTGAATGATGGTGGAAGCCCTGTCCTGGGCTACCATCTTGAACGTAAAGAGAGAAACAGTATATTGTGGATAAAACTCAACAAGTCTCTTATTACTGACCAAACCTTCAAGACCACTGGTCTGGAACCAGGAATGGAGTATGAATACAGAGTTTATGCAGAAAACATTGTTGGAATAGGCAAAGTTAGCAAAGTGTCTGAGGGACAAATTGCTAGAGATCCTTGTGATCCTCCTGGCACCCCAGAGGCAACAAAGATCACTAAGGACTCAGTGACCATTGTTTGGACCAAGCCTGAGTATGATGGCGGTGCAAAGGTTACAGGATACATTGTGGAAAAGAAGGAGCTTCCTGAAGGTCGTTGGCTGAAGGCCAACTTCACTAACGTCATTGAGACAGAATATGTTGCAACTGGACTTGTGCAGGACAATCAGTATGAGTTCCGTGTCATTGCCAGAAATGCTGCTGGTGTTTTCAGTATGCCCTCATACAGCACTGGTCCTATCACTGCCAAGGATGAGATTGAACCACCACGTATCAGCATTGACCCAGAGTACACACAGACTATTGTCGTTAATGCTGGAGACAGCTTCAAGATCGATGGAGATGTTCATGGCAAACCATTGCCCTCTATCCACTGGATGAAGGGAGAGGTGGAATTGGGAAACACTATTCATAGAGAAATTAAGAATACTCCCACTCATGCTTACATATCTGTCAAGGAAGCTAAACTTTCCGATGGAGGCCAATACACTCTGCTCTTGAAAAATCCAGGAGGAGAAAAGTCTGTACAGGTCAATGTGGTTGTTCTAGATAAACCTGGAGAACCAGAGGGACCTCTTGCTGTGACAGGAATAACCAAAGACCGATGCTGCCTTGCATGGAAACCACCACTACAAGATGGTGGCAGCAAAATCTCTCACTACATTGTGGAGAGGAGAGAGACAAGCAGACTTGTCTGGACTGTTGTCGACCCAAAAGTGGTAAATACTTATTTAAAGGTTACTAAACTCCTGGAAGGAAATGAGTACATTTTCAGAGTGCATGCTGTCAACCACTTTGGAGTGGGTGGAGCACTTGAGTCTGCTGCTGTCATAATCAAAGATCCATACATGCCCCCTGGAACACCCAAGAGCTTAGAAGTTTCAGATATTAAAAGGGATTCAATGGTGCTCACTTGGGAGGCTCCCACAGAAGACGGAGGTAGTCCTATCACTGGCTACATAATTGAGAAACATGACAAAGAAGGCGTACGATGGATCAGATGCAACAGGCAAACGGTTACTAACTTGACTTTCACGGTCACTGGGCTCTTGGAAAGCCATAGCTATGAATTCAGAGTTGCAGCTGAGAATGCTGTCAGTGTTGGAGAGCCAAGCTCCCCAACTGTATTCTACAAAGCTCTTGATCCCATCTTCAAGCCTGGCCCACCACACAATCCAAGAGTTACGGACACAACTAAAACATCAGTATTCCTGTCATGGGGCAAGCCTGTCTGTGATGGAGGCTGTGAGATTCAAGGATACATTGTTGAGTGCTGCACAACCACAGCAGTGCCTGCTGAGGCTCCTGCTGAAGCCCCAGCTGCAGAGGCTGCCACAGATGTGCCTGCTGAGGAATGGATAATGTGCACACCACCAACAGGGGTCAAAAAGACCAAGTTTGAAATTCCAAACCTGAAGGAAAACCAAGCATACAAGTTTAGAGTATGTGCAGTCAACAAAGTTGGAGTTGGTGAGCATGCTGATGTTGCTGGAGCTATTGTTGCTCAGGACAGGGCAGAAGAGCCAGACCTCGACATTGATCCAGAGCTGAGAAAGATTGTGAGCATTAAAGCTGGAGCATCCCTTAGATTGTTTATTCCAATCAAAGGAAGGCCTAGCCCTACCATCAAGTGGGACAAGGATGAAGCTGCACTTAAAGAGACTGCTCAGATTGAGGTGACCAGTAGTTACACATCCCTTGTAATTGACAAGATAAGCAGAAATGACAGTGGAAAATACACTGTCACTGCAGAGAACTCCAGTGGAACCAAATCTGCATTTGTTGTTGTCCGTGTTCTTGACACACCTAGTGCTCCTGTTAACCTGAAAGTAAAAGAAATTACAAACCAGTCAGTGACACTGGCATGGGAACCTCCTCTGTTGGATGGTGGGTCCAAGATCAAGAACTATGTCGTTGAAAAGAGAGAAAGCACACGCAAAACATATGCGGCTGTTGTAACAAATTGTCATGCTCTTTCATGGAAGATTGAGCCACTCCAGGAGGGTTGCAGTTACTACTTCCGAGTGCTTGCTGAGAACGCACATGGTGTTGGCCTGCCTGCAGCAATTGTTGACCCGCTTAAGGTCTCAGAGGTGCCCCAGTCTCCAAAGAGCTTGATTGTTACAGACCAAACTAAATCAAGCATCTCTTTGGCCTGGGAGAAGCCTGAGTATGATGGTGGTAGCAGAGTCATGCAGTATCTGCTCGAAGTGCAGCTTAAGGGCCAGGATAAGTGGTCTGGTGTTAACACGTTTAAGACAATGGAGGCTACTGTTTCCAATCTGAACTCAGGAGAAGAGTATCTGTTTAGAGTTACAGCAATCAATGATAAGGGAAAGAGTGACCCCAAAGTCCTTGCTGGTCCAGTGATGGCCAAGGACTTAGTCTTTGAGCCAGATATTCGGCCAGCATTCAGCAACTACAGTGTCCATGTGGGTAAAGACCTGAACGTTGACATTCCCATCTTTGGACGTCCTAAACCAACAGTCTCATGGACTAAAGATGGAGCTCTTTTGAAGTTCACTACCAGAGTTAATATCCTCAACACAGCAACACATACAACACTGAGTATTAAGGAGGCAGCAGGTGATGATGGTGGCATGTATAGTATAAATGTTGCTAATTCAGTTGGAAAGAAGGACACAACTGTTGAAATTATTGTACTTGACAAGCCTGGCCCTCCATCCGGTCCTGTTAGATTTGATGAAATCACAACACAGAGTGTCACAATTTCATGGGACCCACCAAAACACAATGGTGGCTGCCAGATTTCAAACTACATTGTACAGAAGAGAGATACAACTACAACAACATGGGAAAATGTCAGCATCAACTGTGCCAGAACCTCAATCAAAGTGCCTAGACTCAAGACTGGAGCTGAGTACCAGTTCAGGATCATTGCTCAGAACCGCTATGGAAAGAGTCATGGTTTGGATTCATCTGCTGTGGTTGCTCAGTACCCATACAGAGAGCCAGGCCCACCAGGCACTCCTTTCATTGCTTCTCTCTCTAGGGACCACCAGATTGTTGAATGGCATGAGCCTGTCTCAGATGGAGGCAGCCCTGTTCTTGGCTATCATCTTGAAAGGAAAGAGAGGAATAGTATTCTCTGGGTCAAAATCAACAAGACACTTATTCACGAGACTAGTTTCAAGAGTCATCCCTTAGATGAAGGTGTTGAATATGAATACAGAGTTTATGCTGAAAATATTGTTGGCATTGGCAGGTGCAGTAAGGTCTCAGAAGGCTGTGTTGCCCGTGATCCATGTGATCCTCCGGGCACACCAGAGGCCATCCATGTGACCAAAGATACCATTGTCATTCAGTGGACTAAACCTGAGTACGATGGTGGCAGTAATATAACTGGCTACACTGTGGAGAAACGTGATCTGCCAGAGGGCAGGTGGGTAAGGGCGAACTTCACTAATGTGATTGAAACCCAGTTCACTGTCACTGGTCTGACTGAAAATGCGCAGTATGACTTTAGAGTCATTGCCAAAAATGCTGTCGGCACCATCAGCAAGCCATCCTACAACAGTGGACCAATCACTGCAAGTGATAATGTGGAGGCACCCAAATTCTCCATTGACCCTGCATTCACTAAGACCATTATCATCAATGCTGGAGAAACATTCAAGCTAGATGCTGATGTCCATGGCAAGCCACTGCCTACAGCCAAGTGGTTCAGGGATGAAAAACCAATCGAGAATACACTGAGACTTGAGATCAAAAACACAGAACATCATGCAATGATTGTCATTAAGGACGCTATTAGAATTGATGGTGGAATGTACACACTCCAGCTAACAAATGTGGCTGGCAGTGAAACTATTCCATTCAAGGTTGTGGTTCTGGACAGGCCAAGTCCATGTGAAGGACCCCTCCACATCACTGGAGTAGCTGAAGATAGATGCATACTGGTATGGCGTGCCCCTCTACATGATGGAGGTAGTCCTATTACGCACTATACCATTGAGAGAAGAGAGACCAGCCGTCTAGCCTGGACTGTCGTTTCGAACAGCTGTAACAACACTCGCTACAAAGTCACCAAACTACTGGAAGGCAATGAATACATGTTCCGTGTCATGGCAGTTAACAGTTATGGTGTCAGTGAGCCACTTGAATCTGGTGGAGTGATCATGAAGACTCCATTTATTCCTCCTGGTCCTCCTCACATTGAAGAAATATCCAACATTGCCCGTGATGGCATGACTATCACTTGGTCAGCCCCTGAGTCTGACGGTGGCAGTGAGATTACCAATTACAACATTGAAAAGAAGGACAGAAATGGAATCAAATGGACCAGATGCAACAGACAGAAGGTCACTGATCTCTCCTTTAGAGTTACAGGACTAACCACTGGCCATGAATATGAGTTCAGAGTGGCTGCTGAGAATGTCGTTGGAGTGGGAGAGCCAAGCATTCCAAGTTCATACTACAAAGCCTGTGATCCCAAGTACAAACCAGGTGCTCCAGCATATGTGCATGTAACTGACTCCACAAAGACTTCTATTACAGTGTCATGGGGTAAGCCTCTGTCTGATGGTGGCAGCACCATTCAAGGATACATTGTTGAAGTCTGCAAGGCTGAGGAGGAGGAATGGACCATGGTAACTCCCTCCACTGGCCTGCGTGTCAACAAATATGAAATTACCAAACTTACTGAGGGTCAAGAGTACAAGATCCAGGTGTGTGCTCTGAACAAACTGGGAGTTGGCGAACCAGCAGCGCTCTCTGGAACGGCTAAGCCAGAGGAAAGGGTGGAACCACCAGAGATCCACCTTGACTCTGAACTGAGGAAGGGCATCGTTGTGAAAGCTGGAGGATCTGTTAGAATCCATATCCCATTCAAGGGCAGACCAACACCAGAGATTAAGTGGACTAAGGATGAGGGAGACCTGACTGAAAAGGTGGTGGTCGAGAAAGCTCTGAACTTCACTCAACTGTCCATTGACTCATGTGACAGGGGTGACTCAGGAAAATACACCCTGAGCCTGACAAACAGCAGTGGCACTGTGTCTGAGTTTGTTGCTGTTAAAGTCCTGGATACACCCGGGGCCCCACAGAAACTTGTGGTTAAAGAAATCAAAAAGGATTCTATTACTCTTGCATGGGATGCCCCACTAATTGATGGTGGTTCTAAAATCAAGAACTATGTTATTGACAAACGTGAATCAACTAGAAAGGCTTATGCAAATGTATCCACAAAATGCACCAAGACAACATTCAAAGTTGAGAACTTGATTGAAGGTGCGATGTACTACTTCAGAGTCATGGCTGAGAATGAATATGGAATTGGCCAGGGGGTTGAAACAAAGACAGCCTCTAAGGCCTCCGAGGTACCACTGCCTGTTGGAAAAGTCTTCCTCACTGATGTCACCAAGACCAGTGCTTCACTGGCCTGGGAGAAACCACAGCATGATGGAGGCAGTAGAATTGGTGGATACCTGATTGAGATGCAACCTAAGGGTACAGATAAGTGGGGAGTTGCTACAAATACAAAGACATGTGACGGCACTGTCACCGGCCTCACAGCCGGAACAGAATACCTATTCCGTATCATTGCTTACAATGAGAAGGGTAAGAGTGAGCCAAAGGCACTTGCTGCACCTGTTGTTGCCAGTGACATGACCATGGAGCCAAGCATTAAGATGCAATTCAACACATACAGTGTATTAGCTGGAAAAGATCTCAAGTTGGAGTTCCCTGTGCTTGGCAGACCCAAGCCCAAAGTCTCCTGGACTAGGGATGGTCAGCCTTTGAAGGTGACATCCAGAGTCAATGTGATTAACAGTCCAACAACAACTGGACTTCAAATTACTGAGGCATGCAAGGAAGATTTTGGCAAATACAATATTACAGCAACCAATACTGCTGGTACAATCACTGAGGATGTGTCTGTCATTATCCTTGACAAGCCTGGTCCACCAACAGGTCCAGTCAAGGTTGTTGAAGTGAGCAACACATTTGTACATCTTTCCTGGGAGCCCCCAGTGTACACAGGTGGATGCCAGGTTAAAAACTATATAGTGGAGAAGAGAGACACCACCACTACAACATGGCAGGCAGTCACCACACAGCTTGCTAGAACAGCTTTCAAGGTCACCAAGCTGAAGACTGGTGCTGAATACCAGTTCAGAATCATAGCTGAAAATAGGTATGGAAAGGGTGTGTCTCTGGACTCCAAGGCCATTGTTGTGCAATATCCATACAAACCACCAGGGCCTCCAGGAACTCCATATGTCAAATATGCAACAAAGGAAATGATGATCATTGAATGGAATGAGCCAGTCAATGACGGAGGAAGTGCAGTCATTGGTTATCACCTAGAAAGCAAAGAGAGAAGCAGCATCCTGTGGAACAAACTGAACAAGACTCTCATCACTGACACTCAGTTTAAGATCTGCAATCTTGAGGAGGGTATTGGATATGAATTCAGAGTTTATGCTGAAAATATTGTTGGTATTGGTAGATGCAGTAAAGTGTCTGAGTCCTTTGTTGCTCGTGATCCATGTGACCCTCCTGGTGCTCCTGAAGCTGTATCTATTTCTAAGAATCTTATTAAGATTCAGTGGACCAAGCCTCAGTATGATGGTGGCAGCAAAGTGAATGGATATATTGTGGAAAGGAAAGATCTTTCCTCTCCTGATCAGCGCTGGGTAAGAGCTAACTTCACAAATATAATTGAGACCGAGTATATTGTCACTGGTCTGACAGAGAATGAGCAATATGAATTCAGAGTTATTGCAAGAAATGCAGCTGGAGTCTTCAGTGGACCATCTGACAGCTCTGGACCTATTACTGCTACTGATGAAATTGAACCACCAAGGGCCTCAATGGATCCCAAATACAAAGATGTCATTGTTGTCAATGCTGGAGAAAACTTGCTTCTTGATGCAGACATCTATGGAAAACCAATTCCTGATGTTGTCTGGCTAAAAGAGGGCAAGGAATTGGACAAAGCCCTACGCATTGAAGTGAAAACGACACAGAAACGTGCAGCCGTCACCATCAAAGATGTAACCAAGCTCGACAGTGGCCACTATGACCTTGTCCTCAAAAATCTGGGTGGTACAAAAACCTTCCCTATCACTGTCAAAGTCCTTGATAAACCAGGTCCTCCCACTGGACCCATGAAAGTGACAGGAGTCATGGCTGATAGGTGCATCCTTGCCTGGGCAGAGCCAACTCTGGATGGTGGGGCAAGTATCACTCACTATGTCTTGGAGAAGAGAGAGACTAGCAGATTGTCCTGGACAGTGGCTGCACCAAATATCAAGGGTCTGTTCTATAAACTAACAAGTTTGCTCCCTGCAAATGAATACATTTTCAGAGTCAGAGCAGTCAATAAATATGGTGCTGGTGATTATCTTGAGAGTGAACCCATCATTGCACGCAATCCTTACAAGCCACCTAGTGCTCCTGGAACTCCAGAGGCAAGTCAGATTACAAAGGACTCTATGGTTTTGTCATGGACTGCTCCAGAACTGACTGGTGGAGCTGACATTGAAGGCTACCACCTTGAAAAACGTGACAAAGACAGTGTAAGGTGGACAAAATGCAACAGACAAAAGCTGACTGACACTCACTTCAAGGTCACAGGTCTAATGACAGACCACTTCTATGAGTTCCGTGTTGCTGCTGAGAATGAGGCTGGAATTGGAGACCTCAGTGAATTGTCCCTATTCTACAGAGCATGTGATGCCACAACACCACCTGGACCTCCACACCATCCTAAGGTGACAGACTACACAAAGTCTTCTGTGTCTCTGTCCTGGGGCAAACCTGCATTTGATGGTGGTGCCTACATCAAGGGCTACATTGTTGAAATGAGGGAGTATACACCATTGCCTGAATTGACAGAGGAGGCAGAAGTAGCACCAGCAGTAGAGGCACCAGTTGAAAAAGAATGGACTATGTGCACTCCACCCACTGGCATTCAAGCCACTAAACTAACTATTACAGACCTGAAGGAGGGGGTAGAGTACCAGTTCCGTGTCTGTGCTATCAACTCTGAGGGAGTGGGTGAGGCTGCCAATGTCCACAGCACTGTGGTTACTTCTGACAGGGTAGAAGCACCAGAGATCGAGTTAGATGCTGATCTCAGAAAGGTGGTATCTGTTCGTGCTGGTGGAACTCTGCGTCTGTTTGTCACCATCAGAGGAAGACCTGAACCTGCTGTGAAATGGGAGAAGGTAGAGGGTACTCTCACAGACCGTGCTGCAATTGACACCACCAGTTCATACACCATGCTTGTTATTGACAATGTTAACCGCTTTGACAGTGGAAAATACTCACTTACACTGGAGAACAGCAGTGGCACAAAGACTGCTACTGTTGCTGTGAGAATTCTAGATACACCAAGTGCACCACAAAAGTTTGCTGTGAAGGAGCTCAAGAAGGATTCAGTGACTCTTGCATGGGATACTCCACTTACTGATGGTGGTTCCAAAATCACAAACTACATTGTAGAGAAGAGAGAGTCTGTCAGGAAGGCCTACACTACCATCACCAGCAACTGCACAACCAACTCATTCAAGATTGAAGACCTGCCCGAAGGTGGTATTTTCTACTTCAGAGTCTGTGCTGTTAACGAATATGGCCAGGGACAGATGGTTGAAACCAAAGAAGTCAAGGTGTCTGAGGTCCCTCTGCCACCAAGCAAGGTCATCCTTGTAGATATGACAAAGACCAGTGTGTCACTAGCATGGGACAAACCTGCTCATGATGGTGGAAGCAAAATAATGTGCTACAATGTAGAATTTAAGCCTAAAAGTGGAGATAAGTGGGGCACAGCATGTACAGTCAAGGTGCCTGAAGCTACTATTCCCAATCTGACTCCCAATGAAGCCTATTTATTCAGAATTGTTGCAATTAATGAGAAGGGAAAGAGTGAGCCAAAGGATCTTGGCTTGCCTGTGGTTGTAAAGGATGTTGCCATTGAGCCATCTACCAAATTACTGTTTACCACATATAGTGTAAAGGCAGGAGGTGACCTCACTCTCGAGGTTCCAGTAAGAGGCAGGCCAAAGCCTGTTGTATCATGGAAGAAGGATGGCCTTCCTTTGAAGCAAACATCATCAATCACCATCTTGAACACTCCAACCTCATCCAAAATTGTCATCAAGGAGGCTAGCAGAGAACATGTTGGCAAGTATGAGATCACCCTGGCCAACTCAGCAGGAACTGTCACAGCAGATATTGGAGTTGTTGTCCTGGATAAACCAGGTCCACCTAAAGGTATCAAGGTCGATGCTGTGACCTCAGACAGCATCACACTGTCCTGGTCTCCACCAGATTATGATGGTGGCTGCTCTATCAGCAATTATATTGTGGAGAAAAGAGATACAAACACACAGGAATGGCAGATGGTAGGAAGTAATGTTGCCAGGACAGCTTTCAAGGCTGGCCGCCTAACACATGGCTCAGAGTACCAATTCCGCATCTATGCAGTCAACCGCTATGGAAAAAGTACAAGTCTGGATTCACCTGGAATCGCTGCTCAGTATAACTTCAAACACCCTGGACCTCCATCCACACCCATCGTGAAACTGGCCACCAAGTCTTACATGTTGGTGACTTGGAATGAGCCGGTCAGTGATGGTGGTAGTCCTGTTTTAGGCTACCATCTGGAGAGGAAAGAGCGTTCAAGCATTCTTTGGACAAAGATGAATAGAGGCATGATCAAAGATACAGAATACAAAGTCAATGGAATTGAAGAGGGCCTGGTGTATGAATATCGTGTCTATGCTGAAAATATTGCTGGTATTGGTAAAGTTAGCAAGGCCTGTGAAGGTGTAGCAGCCAGGGATCCATGTGACCCTCCAGGCACACCTGTGGTCACTGCTGTTACCAGAACATCTGTCTCCTTGTCCTGGGACAAACCAGAGTATGATGGTGGAGCCAAGGTTTCTGGCTACACTATTGAGCGCAGAGACCTTCCTGAAGGGCGCTGGACAAGGTGCAACTTCACCAATGTGCCTGAAACCCACTATGATGTGACAGGCCTTACAGAGAATAGTCAGTATGACTTCCGTGTCATTGCTAAGAATGCAGCTGGATTGTTCAGTGAGCCATCTGACAACACTGGCCCCATCACTGTAAAGGATGATGTGGATCCACCACGCATCATGATGGATGTCAAGTTCAGAGAGACAGTGTTTGTAAAAGCAGGAGAAACTCTGAAGATTAATGCTGACCTTGCTGGACGTCCTGCCCCTGTTGTTTCCTGGACCAAGGATGGCAAAGAAATTGAGCTGAGAGCCAGAATCCAGATTGTTTCAACAGACACCAGCACTTCTGTTATCGTGAAGGATTGCATTAGAAGAGATTCTGGACAGTATGCCCTGACCTTACAGAATATTGCTGGAACAGTTACTATGCCAATAAACTGTGTGATTATAGATAAACCAGGACCCGCAGCAGGACCTCTGCAAATCACAGGCCTTACAGCTGAGGTGTGCACTCTGTCATGGGGTCCTCCTCAGGAGACTGGTGGTGCTAAAATCACACATTACATTGTTGAGAAGCGTGAGACCAGTGGCTTGGCTTGGACAATGGTGAAGGGAGATGTCACAAAAACATACTTCAAAGTCACAGGACTTCTCAAGGGCAATGAATATGTCTTCAGAGTTTTGGCTGTCAACAAGTATGGAAAGGGTGAGGCTCTGGATAGTGATGCTGTAAAGGTTACAGATCCATATACTTTTGCATCTGCTCCAGTTGGTGTTGATGTCACTGACATAACTGGCGATACAATGACTCTTACCTGGTGCAAGCCAGCCAGTGATGGAGGCAGCCCCATCACTGGATATGTGATTGAGCGCCGTGAGAAGACAGGTATGCGTTGGGTGCGTGTAAACAGAGATCCAGTTGTGGAATGTACTGCTGTAGCAACCAAACTGCGTAAGGGTTGTGAGTATGACTTCAGAGTCTATGCTGAAAATGCTGCTGGTCTGAGTCCTCCAAGTGAACAATCTGCATCATTTAGAGCTTTAGATCCTCTGGTTGTTCCATCTCGCCCCACAAAGCCAAAGATTGTCAATTCAACCAAGGACAGTGTGACCATTGTCTGGAAACCACCAACAAATGATGGCGGTGCTCCCATCCTTGGATACAGTGTAGAATACAGAGACTACATTTGCAAACCAAAGCCAGAGGTTGAGGAAGATGAGGAGGAAGAATATTATGAGGAGGAAGAGGAGGAACCTGAATCACCTGAAGAACTTGCTAGATGGGTTGAGGCTATTCCTCTTACCAAGAGCTTGGAGTTTACAATAACTGGACTAAAGACAGATGCAGAATATGAATTCTGTGTCAAGGCAATAAACAAAATTGGCAGCAGTGTGCGTAGCCCATATTCAGATGGAGCTGCAGCAATGGACAGAACTTCAGAACCATCATTTGATGTTGATATTGAGATGCGTAAAGTACTTATGGTTAAGCATAGTACAGCATTTACTCTGAATGTACCATTCAAGGGCAAACCTGCCCCATCAGTGACATGGGCCAAGGAGGGCGTTGATCTAAAGGTCAGAGGAACCATTGAATCAACTGACTCCAGCACTTCATTGACCCTTGAAAAGGCAACTAGAAATGACACTGGAGAGTACTCCGTTACAATTGAATCACCACTGGGAAAAGCAACTTTGCCTATGACTGTCAAGGTGCTCGACTCTCCTGGACCCCCTGTCAATGTTAAAGTTTCAGCAGTGACCAGAGATTCCGCAACACTCACTTGGGAAGCTCCAGAGAATGATGGTGGTGATGCAGTGAAGGCTTACCATGTTGAAAAACGTGAGGCCAGTAAGAAGGCCTGGGTGTCTGTGACCAGCAATTGCCACGCAATGACTTACAAGGTGGAAGACCTGCAGGAGGGAGCTATGTATTATTTCAGAGTTATTGGAGAAAATGAGCATGGAGTTGGTGTCCCTCAAGAGGCGAAGACTGGAACAAAGATTACAGGTAGCGTAACAGAGTTTTTAAATATAGTAGCTGTTTTTAATATGATTTTATACAACCATGATATTTTTGACAAAATTTGTATAATAATATTTCCTACTGTCTGTTACAGAGGTACCGAGTCCACCCATGAAACTTGGAGTTGCAAATGTTACCAAGGACAGCATTACAATTGCCTGGACAAGACCAGAATATGATGGTGGTAGCAGAGTCAAGGGATATCTTATTGATGCCCTGGAGAAGGGACAGACCAAGTGGGTGAAGTGTGCCACTGTGAGGACCATGACCCACACCATCAAGAGCCTGAGGGAGGGTGCCGAGTACTTCTTCAGAGTCCGTGCTGAGAACCATGCTGGACTCAGTGAACCAAAGGAGATGATTGTTCCTGTTTTGGTCAAGGAAATACAAGGTATTATCTCGAGCTTTACACTACATTTTGATATTAGTTATTTTATTCACATTTTACTGTCCCTACAAAACAGGATGCCATGCATACAGATTATAATTTTCTATGTCTGCATATGCTTATTTTTTTAATCAAAGGTAATACATAATCTACATTAATGGCTGTTTTATTTTTTCAACAGAGGCTCCAGAGTTTGACCTGAAGAACTACCCCAAGAATACAGTCTATGTGAGAGCAGGATCCAACCTCACCTTTGAAATTCCTCTCACTGGCAGGCCCATGCCTAAGGTGACTATGTCAAAGAACAATGTTGTCATCAAGGGATCCAAGAGGCTACTAACAGAAGTAACTCCAGAAAGTTTAATCATCACCCTCAATGAGAGCATTTCAAGTGATGCTGGCAAGTATGAAGTCACTGCCTCAAATGTGGGAGGTACCACCAAGATCTTCATTATTTTCGTTGTGCTGGACAGACCTGGACCTCCTGTTGGTCCAGTAGTGGTTGGAGAGGTCGGAGAGACCACTGTATGTCTGAAATGGGCTCCTCCAGAGTATGATGGTGGCAGTCCTGTTACCAACTACATTGTTCTGAAACGTGAAACTAGCACTCCCACCTGGGCAGAGGTGTCAACTAGCATTGCCAGAAGTGCTATCAAGGTGACCAAGCTGACCAAGGGAGAGGAGTACCAGTTCAGAATCAAAGCTGAGAATCGCTACGGTGTCAGCGACCACATTGACAGCAAGCCAGTCATGATAAAGCTTCCATACAGTAAGTTAATGCACTTCAATACAAGTTGGCAAGAATATATGTAGCTTTGATAACCACCTGATATACAATGTAGAGGAAAAATAATCTTCCTATTCTAGCGCCACTTTTGTTTTATGGATTACATATTCCTGTTATCAGTAACAAGAATGTTCTCCATTACAGCCATCCCTGGACCTCCATCCACGCCATGGCTCGGCTTTGTGTCTAGAGAGAGCCTGACGGTGTGCTGGAATGAACCAGTCAATGATGGTGGAAACCCTGTGATTGGATATCATCTCCAGATGAAGGAGAGGAGCAGCATCCTCTGGCAGAAGGTCAATAAGACAGCAATCTCAGGAAACCAGTGGCGAGTCACAAACATCTGCCCTGGCCTCATCTATGAATTCAAGGTCGCAGCTGAAAATGCTGCAGGTATCGGAAAGATGAGCAAGACCTCTGAAGAGGTGCTTGCTATTGATGCCTGCGGTAAGTATTTCCAATTATCTCCAGTTTTAAATTGGCCCACAGTCTGAAATAATAGAGGCAGCTTACATTAAAAAACTCTTTACTGTTGTTTAATGAAAATGTAATTCTTCTCACTCTCAATGTTACAGAGCCCCCAGCAAGTGTCCGTATTACTGAAGTCACCAAGAACTCAGTCACTCTGGCCTGGCAGAGGCCTCCATACGATGGCGGCAGCAAGATTACCGGCTACAGTGTGGAGAGAAGGGATGCTCCCAATGGCAGATGGGTGAAGGCTAACTTCACAAACATCATTGAGATGGGCTTCACTGTATCTGGGCTGAACCAGGATGAGTCTTATGAGTTCAGAGTGTATGCCAGGAATGCTGTTGGGTCTGTCAGCAACCCATCTCTCATTGTTGGCCCGGTCACTTGTGTCGATGCATGTGGTGAGTTTGTGATTTAAATCTATGGATACATGTTTTCTTTTTTTTTATTGTATTTGTTTTTATATTACTTAAATTACTATGTCATGTCCCACAGGCAGCCCAGCTATTGACCTTCCTCCAGAGTATCTGGATGTGGTTCAGTACAAGGCTGGAGCTTCAGTTAAGCTTAAAGTCGGAATCATTGCAAAGCCTCTGCCAACGATTGAATGGCTCAAGGATGGAAAGGAATTGATAGCAACCTCTACCATGTCTGTTGAAAGCACAACTGATTCTTCTGCTGTTCTGATCAAGGATGCAGCTCGCCTTCACACAGGCTCATATGAGGTTAAGATCAGGAACGTTCTGGGCTCAGCATCAGCAACCATCAGGATTGAAATCCTAGGTATTATGAAATTCTTGCCTTGCCACGTCATATTTCCATAATTCTGAATACATAAACTATTCGAATGGAGATACTTATATTTAGTATAGTCTTCCACAATCCCTGTATTTAATGTTCATATGTTCTTCCAATTTTTACCTCCCCTTAGACAAACCTGGACCTCCAGCTGGCATCATTAATTTCAACTTAGTCACAGCAGACAAAATTGTCTTCTGCTGGGAGCCTGTGCCTGAGTCTGACCAGGGAAGTTCCAAGGTGACCCACTACATTGTTGAGAGGCGTGAAACCAGCCGAGTGGTCTGGTCAACAGTTTCAGAAAGGCACGAGCAGACATTTGTCACCGTTGGCAAGCTGGTCCGTGGAAATGAGTATGTGTTCCGAGTAATGGGTGTTAATAAGTTCGGAGTTGGAGAGCCACTGGAGTCTGAGCCAGTCATCGCAAAGAATGCCTTTGGTACGTTTTGGGCTGTGGAGTGCTGTAAATATGATTGTTAATGTATGTTAATATGTCATAGTTTACATAATACCACATAATTATTGTGCAGCTATTCTTTGTTTTCATAAGGAAAAAATTGATTAATCAAAATTGCTCTTCATATTACCATTGCAATTTTCTAAATGTCTTTGTTAAACATTTCTCTAGTAACTCCTGGGCAGCCTCATACTCCTGAGGTGAATACTATCACTAAGTCCACCATGGTGGTAGAATGGGATAAACCAGGTGTAGATGGAGGTAGCACCGTGACAGGCTACTACCTGGAAAGACGTGACAAGAAGAGCTCACGCTGGATCAGAGTTTACAAAGACCCTATCACTGATGTCAAAAAGACCGTCTACCACTTGACAGAAGGAAATGAGTACCAGTATCGCGTCTGTGCCATTAACAAGGCAGGAGAGGGACCATTCTCTGATGCATCAGACTTCTACAAGGCTGCTGACCCAGTTGGTAAGTACTCTAAATTTTGCAGATATCCAACAAAAATAAGATAGATGTAGACCTTCACCTAACAAATACATTTTACTTACAGATCCGCCAGATGAGCCATGCAAGCTGAAGGTGGTGGACTCAACCAAGACATCCATCACATTGGGCTGGTCTAAACCAGAATGGGATGGAGGCAGTGAAATCATCAGCTACATGGTGGAGAAGCTTGTTGAAGGAGAGGAAGAATGGGCTATGATTACCTCCAAGGGAGAGGTCAAGACAACAGAGTACACAGTTCACAACTTAAAACCAGATGTCAATTACTTCTTCAGAGTCTCTGCTGTCAACTGTGCTGGCCGTGGAGAGCCTCTGGAGATGACTGAGCCTGTGCAAGCTAAGGATATTCTTGGTAAATTAATCAGTGATATTAAAAATGCAAAACAAATTCAGTTTACAACACATAAAACAGTCCCTTTGTGACCTTGAATATTTTTCACTATGTTTTACAGAGGAAGCCCAGATTGACTCAGACGTGGCCATGAGAACTCACTACATTGTGAAGGCTGGCAAAGATGTGGAGCTGTCTGTTCCTCTTAAGGGAAGGCCTGCTCCTACTGCTTCCTGGAGCAAGGGAGAAGAATGCATTGATCGCAACCCCAAATATGAGTTCCACCACTCAGACACCACCACAGTCCTTGTTATGCGTGAAGTTACCAGGCTTGACACTGGGAAGTACACAGTTAAGATAGAAAATGGTGTGGGAGAGCCCAAGACGCTAACCCTGTCTGTGAAGGTCCAGGATACTCCAGCTCAGTGCAGGAATCTGGTCCTGAAGGATGTGACCCGTGGAAAGGTCACTCTCTGCTGGGAGCCTCCACTCCTTGATGGTGGTGCTGAGATCACAAACTATGTTGTTGAGAAGAGGGACTCGTCCAAGAGATCCTACTCTGCAGTGACAAGCAAATGCACAGAAACAACATATACGATTGAAGATCTGTCTGAGAAGACATCCTACTTCTTCCGTGTGTTGGCAGAGAATGAGAATGGTGTTGGTGATCCATGCGAAACACTTGAGCCTGTGAAGGCTACAGAGACTCCAGGACCGGTCAAGGAGGTCTCCATGAAGGATTCATCCAAGACTTCTGTCACTCTGCAATGGCTGAAGCCTGATTATGATGGTGGCAGCATCATCTCTGATTATGTCATTGAGAAGAAGCTCCAGGGAGAGGAGTGGTCATTGGGAGGAACCAGCAGACAGTGTGAGTTTGAGGTCAAGAAACTCAAGGAGCACTCAGATGTGTTCTTTAGAGTTGCAGCCAGGAATGAGAAGGGTCAGGGTGACTTTGTTGAGATTGGACCTATCAAGGTCATTGACTACATTATAACACCTGAGGCAAGCCTTGCAGAGTACCCAGATGGCAGAATAAGTGTTCGCCTGGGTCACAATGTGCACATTGAGCTGCCATACAAAGGTAAACCCAAACCAGCTATTCTGTGGCTGAAGGACAACCTGCCTCTGAAGGAAAGTGACCAAGTCCGCTTCAAGAAGACAGAAAACAAAGCGACTCTGATGATTAAAAATGTGAAGAAGGAGAATGAGGGTAAATACACCCTGACTCTTGACAATAAGGTCAACAGGAGATCCTTCCACATCCATGTCATCACACTTGGACCACCATCAAAGCCTGTTGGACCCATCCGCCTAGATGAAGTGAGAGCTGAGAGCATCATGATCTCCTGGGATGAACCTAATGACGATGGCGGTGGGGACATCACCTGCTACTCTGTGGAGAAGCGTGACACCTCCCAGTCTGACTGGAAGATGGTTTGCTCCAGTGTTCAGGATACTCAGTTCAAGGTCCCCAACTTGATTAAGGGTATCCAGTACCAGTTCAGAGTGTGTGCTGAGAACAGATATGGTGTCAGTGAGGCTCTGGTCTCACAGATGGTGATTGCTAAGCACCAGTTCAGGCCTCCAGGCCCACCAGGCAAGCCTGTCGTGTACAATGTCACCAACGATGGAATGACCATCCAGTGGGAAAAGCCTATCTATGATGGTGGTACGCCCATTCAGGGCTTCCATGTGGAAAAGAAGGAAAAGAACAGCATCATGTGGCAGAAAGTAAACACTATGTTGATCAAAGAAACAGACTTCAGGATCTTGGAACTCATTGAAGGCCTGGAGTACTCCTTCAGAGTCTATGCTCAGAATGATGCTGGCTTCAGTCGAATGAGTGATGAAAGCAAGTCAACTATGGCTGTCAGTCCTGTTGGTGAGTGCTGATTCAGATGATTACATTAAATACTGGAACTATAACAAGTTTAGCACAATCACTCCTGCTCTAAAACCTAAGCAAGTAGAGTGAAAGAATTTATTAATTGGTTCACTCAAACAAAAATGGGTTATAAGATGTATCTCATGTTTTTCAGATCCTCCTGGCCAGCCCGATTACACTGATGTGACCAGTGACTCAGTGACACTCAAATGGGATGCACCAAAGCGTGATGGTGGCAGCAAGATTACTGGCTACAACATTGAGAAACGCCAAGGACATGGCCGCTGGTTCAAGGCCAACTTGACTGATGTACATGACTGCCTGTACACTGTCACTGGGTTGGCAACAAATGAACGCTACGAGTTCAGAGTGATTGCCAGAAATGCCATTGGTGTCGTCAGTCCTCCCTCCAACTCTTCTGGCTTGATTGTCGTCAGAAGTGAGAATGGTGAGTAATGAGGAGGTTGTAAAACTGAACATTGGGGTTGATGGGTAAATAATATAATGTGCTCATTAGCTAAAGGTAACAGCAGTGCAAACCACACTTTTCAACTCATCGTTCTGAATTTACGTTTGTAAGGCTACACATTTGAACTCATGCTTCCCTTATTTCTTTAAACCAGCTTCTCCAAACATTGAGTTTGGCCCAGAATACTTTGAGGGCATGACAGTCAAGGCAGGAGACAACATCAGGCTGAAGGTGACCATCACTGGACGCCCTGTTCCAAAGGTCGTCTGGTACAGAGATGGTGTGGAGGTTACCAAAAAGATGATGGACATCATCAACGTAGCTGGATCCAGCACGCTGTTCGTCAGGGACGCTGATCGTACACACCGTGGCCTCTACACTGTGGAAGCTACCAATGGTTCTGGAAGCAAGAAGGAGAACATCCTTGTTCAAGTCCAAGGTATGCAGTTTTGACATTTTCTTTTACATTTTTTTTTACATTACTGTGCACTTGTTCACACCACTGTATTTATTAATTTATGTTGTACCTTTAATCTCACACCTATGTGATGCAGACACACCTGGGGAACCAGTAGGTCCCATCACTTTCAGCAACATCTCAGAGGGCAAGTGCACTCTGTCTTGGAACCCACCAGAGAATGATGGCTGCTCCGAGATTTCGCATTTCATTGTTGAGAAGCGTGAGACCGCCAAGATCTCCTGGGCTTTGGTGTCTGATGAATGCAAGGAGTGCACTTTCAATGCAACCAAGCTCATCAAGACCAATGAGTACCAGTTCAGGGTCTCTGCTGTTAACAAGTTTGGAGTTGGCAGACCTTTGGAATCCAGTCCCATAATTGCACAGATGCAATACAGTAAGTGGAAATGTTTCAGACAGAGTTGATTTCTATACTTTTTCTATATTTAGTCAATGAAGACATTTCACTCATCTCAAATTGTTTCCTTCAGCTACTCCTGAGGCTCCAGGAACACCTGATGCTACTGACGTGACAGGAGACAGCATCACCCTGTCCTGGACTCCTCCAACATCTGATGGTGGAAACCCCATTCAGTATTACATCCTCGAAAAACGAGAAAAGAAGACTATCCGGTTCTACAAGGTGATTACCAAGAAGCCCATTGTTGAATGCGCTCACAAGGTGCTCCACCTGACAGAGGATATGGAGTATGAGTTCCGTGTGATGGCCGTGAATGACGCTGGTGTTGGAGCTCCTAGCAATATCTCTATTCCAATCAAAGCTGCAGAGCCAAAGGATATTCCTTGTGCTCCATCTGTGATCTGTGTGTCAGACTCAACAAACACCTCTATCAGCCTGGAATGGACCAGGCCTGCAGACGATGGAGGCATGGACATCCTGGGCTACATTATTGAGATGGTGAAGGGAGAGGAGACAGAATGGAAGAGAGTAAATGAGCAACTGGTGGCAGAAACAAATTACACTGTAACAGGTCTACAGACAGAAGCTGAGTACAAGTTCCGTGTCGCAGCAGTCAATCATGTGGGCAGAGGTGAGGACAAGGAGACTCCAGAGCCTGCTCAGGCTGTAGACAGGCTAACACCACCACAGGTGGATATTGACGCCACCTTCAAGCAGACCCACATTGTCAAGGCTGGAGGTTCAGTCTGCCTGGGCATCTACTTCAGAGGAAAACCAATTCCCACAGCCACCTGGGTAAAGGAAGAAGGAGAGCTGGGTGTCTTATCAGAGATCGCAACTACAGATGGATACAGTTCTCTAAGTATTGAAAACTGCTCAAGAAATGATACAGGCAAATACACAGTTAAACTGGAGAATACTAGTGGCAGTAAGGCCATTACATTCACTGTGAAGGTTATGGACACTCCTGGACCTCCTCAGAATGTTGCTTTCAAGGAGGTAACTAGAGGCTCAGTCACACTTACCTGGGAGGCTCCTCTAAATGATGGTGGAGCCAGAATCCATCACTATATCGTTGAGAGACGTGAAGCTAGCCGCCGCACTTGGCAGCAGTCTGGTGGTAATTGCACGCAGCATATCCTGAAGCTCCAGGACCTGCTGGAGGGAGTACCGTACTTCTTCAGAGTCTCAGCCGAGAACCAGCATGGTGTGGGTGAGGCATTTGAGTTCACTGAGCCTGTCATTGCCACCGCAGAGCCAGCATCTCCAAAGAGAATGGACATCCTGGACACCACAGACAGCTCTGTGTCTTTGGGCTGGCTGAAACCAGAGCATGATGGTGGTAGCCGCATCCAAGGTTATATCATTGAGGCTAAGGCAAAGGGTACAGACAAATGGATGGTCGTTGGCAACACTACAAATCTCACCTATAGTGTTGAAAAGCTCAACAAGGGTGATGAGTATGATTTCCGTGTGAAAGCTAAGAATGAATCTGGCTACAGCAAGCCTAGGGAAACTCTGGCTCCTGTGCTGGTCAAAGAGCCTCACATTGAACCTGCTGCTGACCTCAGTGAGATCACCAACCAGCTGGTCACGTGCAGGTCTGGCGGTACCTTCACCATTGATGTTCCCATCAGTGGTAGACCTGCTCCTAAGGTCACTTGGAAGCTGGAGGAGATGAGGCTGAAGAACACAGACAGAGTCACCATCAAAACAACAAAGGACAGAACCAGCATCTCAGTCAAGGAAGCCATGAGAGGAGATGGTGGTAAATACTACCTGACTCTGGAGAACGTGACAGGAACCAAGACCTTCACCATTGAAGTTAATGTCACAGGTAGACCCAGTCCTCCAAGTGGACCCATCGAAATCTCATCCATCACCTCTGAGTCCTGTATCCTTAACTGGCAACCACCAGAGGATGATGGTGGCACTGACATCACCAACTACATTGTGGAGAAGCGCGAGTCTGGCTCCACCGCCTGGCAGCTGATTAACTCCAGCGCAAAGCGCACATCTCTTCACGTCAGTCACCTGACCAAGTACATGCAGTACACATTCAGGGTCTCTGCTGAGAATAGATTCGGTGTCAGCAAGACCACTGAGTCTGAGACTATTGTTGCAGAGCACCCTTTCAGTAAGTACTACATTAACGTTTTAACTTATTAATTTAACATGTGAATAATAAATAAAAGACACATTTTAAGCATTTCTTAGTCTGTTAATGTCTGTAAAAAGGTTTTCTGCTGAATAACTATAGAATTCAGTTAACTTTGTTCAACAATAAAATCTCTCTACCTTTTTTTAATCACAGCACCTCCTGGCCCACCAACAAGGCCTACAGTCTTCAATGTCACTGCTAACACAATGACCATGAAATGGGAGGAGCCCTATAATGATGGTGGAAGCAAGGTGACAGGTTACTGGATTGAGAAGAAGGAAAGGAACAATATCTTATGGGTCAGAGAGAACAACATCCCCTGCTTCGAGTGCTACTACAAGGTGGAGAGTCTGGTCGAAGGCCTGGAGTACCAATTCAGGGTTTATGCCATGAACAGTGCTGGGCTGAGCAAAGCCAGTGAGGCCTCCAAGGGAGCAGTTGCTCAGAACCCAGTTGGTGAGTTTTAAAACAGTTTGAGATCACACAATCCAGTAGCTCATTGCTTAATTACACAACATGCCTGATGAAATTTTGATTTGATGTGTTTTTAGATCCACCAAGTAAGCCCGAGGTCACAAATGTTACAAGAACCACTGTCTCCCTCAAATGGTCGTCTCCACTGAATGATGGTGGCAGTCCTATTGTGGGCTACATCATCGAGCGTAAGCCATACACTTTGACTGGTGAGGGCCGCTGGCTCAAGTGTAACTACACCAATGTGACAGACACTTTCTACACTGTTACCGCCTTGGGAGAGGGAGAGCCCTACGAGTTCAGAGTTATCGCCAAGAATGGCAACCAGGTCTTCAGCCTGCCCTCAGAATCCACCGGCTCTGTGCAGTGCAAGACCGACTTTGGTGAGATCTGAATCTCTAATCATAATCAAATACCACCAATACAGCACACTTTCACACTTCTGATTTTAATAGTTCATAAAAAATGTAAGATGACTATTTAATGGCCATGTTCCTTTTCGCCACCTAACAGAGCCTCCAAAGGCCCAGCTGGATAGTAAACTCTTGTCTGAAACCGTGAAGGTCAGAGCTGGTTCAGACCTGGTTCTGGATGCTGCAGTGGGAGGTAGACCTGACCCCAAGGCTTCCTGGTCCAAGGGCAACAAGGAGCTGGAGTTGTGTGAGAAGTATCACCTACAGTACAGCCCCACCAGGGCAATGGCTGTAATCAAGTTCTGTGACAGAGATGATACTGGAAAGTACATCCTCACAGTCAGGAATGTAAGCGGAACCAAGACTGCTGAGGTCAATGTTCAAGTGCTTGGTAAGCAACAATGCATTTCAAGCAATTTTACTGTTTATACCATGTATTAATTTGCCATGATTATTCAAAGTGAATTACACTGAGTACATCTGTTTATTCCAGATACTCCTGGAATATGTGAAGGCAGCATTGAGATCAGCAAGATCACAGAGGAGTCATGCACTCTGAGCTGGAAGCCTCCACTTGAGGATGGCGGTGACGCCATCTCCCACTATATTGTAGAGAGGCGCGACACCAACAGACTCAACTGGGTCATCATGCACTCAGAGTGCAAGGAGCTGACCTGTGACATCACTAGACTGTTCAAGAACACAGAGTACCTGTTCAGAGTCCGAGGAGTCAACAAGTATGGGCCTGGAGTCTATCTCCAGTCAGGGCCCATGATTGCCAGAAACACTTTCAGTAAGTGCAACAGTCAGATCATCATGAAATAAAACCTGTAAACAATACTAGACCTCAGATCAAACCTGGTGCAAAATAAAACAACAAATGAAATCCCCATAACCACTGACCTTGAATTACCTTTCCATTCCTTCAGCTGTGCCAACTCCTCCTGGTGCTCCAGAGATCCTGGTGTCCGGAAAAGACTTTGCCACCATTGAGTGGATGAAGCCAGAAAGCGATGGCGGCAGCCCATTGATCCACTACCTGGTTGAGAGGCGTGAGCGAAAGAGTGCCCGCTGGGTGAAGGTAAACAGGGACGGAGCTCACCTGGACACCACACTGAAGGTGTCCAGTTTGACTGAAGGCAACATCTACCAGTTCAGAGTGACAGCCATCAACAAGGCCGGAGAGAGCGAACCCAGCGAGGTTTCTCTTTATGTCGTCTGCAGAGTGCCAACATGTAAGTTGGGTTTGTTCAAGTCCTAAAGCCTAACAATTTGATTTTTTTAGACCTGTCTTTTGTGACATGGTTAAGGGGTAACCATGTTCATGACCACATCCTTCACAGATCTATTGATCTTCATTCCTGTATCTTCTCCTCTCAGGTACCCCTGCTCCTCCTTCTATCCCACGCATCGCCGATACCCATGCCGACAGCATCAGCCTGGCCTGGTCTCGCCCTGTGGAGGATGGAGGAGCTGATGTGATCGGCTACATCCTGGAGATGCAGGAAGCTGGAGCAGAGGAATGGTCAAAGG
Source organism: Lutjanus campechanus (assembly GCA_027495735.1). Classification (NCBI taxonomy): domain Eukaryota; kingdom Metazoa; phylum Chordata; class Actinopteri; order Lutjaniformes; family Lutjanidae; genus Lutjanus; species Lutjanus campechanus. The sequence goes on from JAJHUR010120128.1 coordinate 80,057, forward strand.
CCCATGAAAAGACCCTGCGTGGTACAGAGCATGTGGTGACTGGACTTTCTGCAGGCAAAAAGTATTGCTTCAGAGTGGCTGGCATCAATGTCAATGGCACAGGAGACTTCAGTGAACCATGTGCTGAAACTGAGCCAGTGGAGAGAATTGGTAAGTGTAAATAGAGCAACAGAGTTTAGCAATTAATTTATCAGAGACTTCAACATGCACAGCAGATTCTACTTTGGTTTCAATTTTGACTTGCCTTCTTCCTACAGAATAAATATTATTTGTAAATCTTTCACGATGTGGCAACATTTAAATTCCCAAAATTAAAAGCCACATATTAATTATTCCCTTTGCTCACACAGAAACGCCCGACTTTGAGCTCCATGATGACCTGAAGAAGACCATCTGCCTGCGTGCTGGTGGCTCCCTCCGACTGTTCATTAAAGTCACTGGTCGCCCTGCTCCTGCCCTCACTTGGAGCAAGCCTGGTGTTGACCTCCACAACAGAGGATTCATTGAAGTCACCAACACATCCACTACGCTTATCATCGATAAGGTCCACCGCTACGATGCTGGCAAATACACACTGGTGGCTGAGAACAGTGCCGGGAAACAGGAAGTAAACATTCTGGTCAAGGTCTATGGTAAGTTGATGAAGAAGTCTGAGAATTGAATTGCAATACCAAGATTTTAAAAGTGACATGTACTAGAACATTTATTTTTATGTGATATTATAGCTTTTGGAAATATTTCAACAAAATACTTTTCCATTGTCAGATACTCCTGGACCAACTGGACCAATCAAGATCAAAGAGCTGACCAAGGAGTCAGTTACCATTGCTTGGGAAGCCCCAACTGTGGATGGCGGTGCTCCTGTCAACAACTTCATCATTGAGAGGCGGGAGGCGTCTATGAGAGCCTACAAGACTGTGACCTCCAAGTGCCATAAGACATCCTACAAGATTGATGGCCTGATGGAGGGCATGCTATACTACTTCAGGGTCCTGCCGGAGAACATCTATGGTGTTGGTGAGCCCTGTGAGACTCCCGATGTCATCCTGGTTTGTGAGGTGCCTTTGCCGCCACACAAGCTGGAGGTGGTTGATGTCACCAAGAGCACTGTCATCCTTGGCTGGGAGAAGCCTGAGCATGATGGTGGCAGCAGAGTGCAGGGCTACATTATTGAAGCCTGCAGGTTTGGCACTGACAAGTGGATGAAGGTGGCCACACTGAAGATGACAGACTTTGAGCACACCATCGAGAAGCTGAATGAGCACGAGCAGTACTTGTTTAGAATCAGAGCAGTCAACAGCAGAGGAGCCAGTGAGCCCAAAGAGCTTCTTACAGCCATCACTGTACAGGAACAGAGAGGTAACAGACACAAAAAGTTTGCTCCTTAGGCAAAAGTATGTAAACGAGTTAAAGTTAAAAATAAAACAGAAAGTTGTTTTTCTGAAATCTGCACATTTCAAATTTCTGCCCAGCAGTAATATTTAGAATAACATCACAGCTCAGTTCACAATCTATTCCCCACCTATCAATGTAAACTATAGTGAGTACATGATTTTTGTATTTTTCTTTCTCCTTCTCAGTCATGCCCGTGGTGGATTTCTCCAGCATTCCTCAGAAGGTTGTCAATGTCCTAGCCGGCAAGACTCTGGAGCTGGACCTGCCCATCATTGGCAGGCCTCCTCCCGTCTGCTCCTGGTATTTCAATGATAACAAAGTAAAGATCACAGACCGTGTCAAGGTCAAGAGCACCAACAAATATTCCAAACTCACCATGTCCGACACCACCATTGACGACACCGGTGACTACACCCTGGAGGTGAAGAATGCTGTTGGTGTTATCAGTGAGGTCATCAAGGTCATCATCCTCTGTAAGAAATCATTCCTCATTTGTTGTTTTTCTTTCATTATTAAATAAAGTTGACTATTTTTTAAATTACAGACAGATTACTGGTGATTTAAGTATTTTAACATTTACCTTATTATCAATCAAGTGTACTATGAGCATTAATGTTATTTATCCCTTTTTACCAGCTAAACCTGATGAACCAAAGGGGCCCATCAGGTTTGATGAGATTGATGCCACCACCGTCACCTGCAGCTGGGATCCTCCAGTCAGAGATGGCGGAGCTCCAATCAGTGGCTACGCGGTGGAGCAGCGCGATGCTCACAGGCCTGGCTGGGTGCCTGTCTGTGACTCTGTTAGCCGCCCAACCTTCAAGTTTGAGAATCTGATTGAGGGAGATGAGTATGTCTTCCGTGCAGCTGCTATTAATCGCTATGGCACCGGAGAGTTCCTGCAGTCTGAGATTGTCACCTGCAGAAGCTTGAAAAGTAAGACTTCTGGCTTCTTAAGGTTACACATTGAGGTGTAATAACTACAAAACTAGAATTATGTCAAGAGAAGTATATTAACATGTTTCTCTTCCTCTACAGATGTGTCTGGACCTCCTGGTCGTCCAACCACCTTTGATGTTTCTCGTGACGGCATGACCGTGGCCTGGAACCCACCAGATGAAGATGGTGGCCTTGAGGTTTCTGGATACATTATTGAACGCAAAGAAGTCAGGTCTGACAGATGGGTGCGTGCCAACAAGAACCCCATCACCATGACCAGATACAGGTCGACAGAGCTGATTGAGGGCCTGGAGTACGAACACAGAATCATTGCCATCAATGCCAGAGGATTGAGCAAACCAAGTCTTCCATCCAAACCAGCAATAGCAACAGATCCCATTGGTAAGAGAACAATTTAAAAAAATGTTTATGCACTTTTTAAATAAAAGTGATGGTAGCATTGAAGAAATTCTATCTTTTTGAAGCCAAGCACAGAAATACTGACATGCTTCTCTACCCCTACAGATCCACCTGGCTGTCCTCAGAACCCGAGGATCACCGATACGACCAAGTCCTCAGTGTCACTGGCATGGAGTCCTCCTGATGATGAGGGAGACGCAAGGGTGGACGGTTACCTGATTGAGATGCAGAAGGTGGGCACTATGGCCTGGATCAAGTGCAACACCACACCATCTCTAATCTGCGAGTACACACTGACCAACATGCCTCAAGGAGAAGAGTTCAAATTCCGTGTGATGGCCTGCAATGCTGGAGGTTCCGGAGAGCCTGCTGAAGTGCCTGGAACTGTCTCTGTGACTGAGATGCTTGGTAAGGACATATTAACTACACTTGCTGTAAGATCATCTGTATATGTTTAAAACTGCTATAATAAATATAATAAAAAATACTTTTGTGACATCATTGTTCTCCAGAATCTCCTGACTATGACCTGGAGCTCAAATACAAAGACGTATATGTGGTCCGCCAGGGAGGAGTGGTTAGACTCTCTGTACCCATCAAGGGTAAACCTCAACCAACCTGCACATGGTCCAAGGATAGCGGTGCAGTCTCTACCAAGGCCATGATTGCCTCCACTGAGGACGCTAGCGAGCTGTTGATCAAGGGAGCTGAGAGAAGCGATTCTGGCTTGTACGACCTCTTGCTGGAGAATAGGGTGGGCAAGAAAAAGGCCCAAATCAAAGTGAAGGTCATCGGCCGCCCAAGTGCTCCAGAGGGACCAATGGTCTTTGACGAGATCCAGGCCAACTCGGTCAAGGTGTCTTGGAAGGCACCAACAGACGATGGTGGCTCAGAGATCCTGGGTTACATTTTAGAAAGACGGGAGGCAACCAGAAATGCCTGGTACACTGTGGACTCCAGAGTGACTGACACTCATTTGGTTGTCAAGGGCCTGAGGGAGGGAACAGAGTACCACTTCAAGGTCACAGCTGAAAACTCCTTCGGTATCAGCTGCTCTCTCAAGTCAGAGCAGCCACTGGTGCCCAGGACTCCTCTCTGTAAGTATTCCTCTTTTTCAGTCTTTAAACAGTTTGAGGCCCGCAGCATTGATTAAACAATCTGTGTTTTTCAAACAAGGTCCCCCAGAGCCTTCAACCACCCCACCAGAGATCATGGATGTCACCAAGAGCTCTGTGGCATTGGCCTGGTCCAGACCAAAGGACGACGGCGGTTCTGCCATCACTGGCTACTTTATTGAGTACAAGCTGGTAACCGCTGAGACATGGTCCCGCCATGAGACCAAGATCACTTCCACCATGTTTACTCTGCCTGGACTCACTCCTGACACAGACTACCAGTTCCGTATTGTTGCTGTCAACAACATTGGTGAGAGCGAGGCTGGTCCTGTGTCTGACCCAGTCACATGCAAGGATCCGTTCGGTGAGTTTCCTCCCCTGATAAATTGTAATTAATAACACTATAATTATTATAATTGATGGAACTGAACAATCAGATGTGAATTCTTATCGATCACTTACAGTTTTAAAGACAACTCTTTTTCTTTCTTTCCAGACAAGCCAAGCCAACCTGGCGAGATCGACACAGTGAACGTGTCAAACAACTTCATCACCATCCGTTGGCAAGTTCCAGAGTGTGATGGTGGAAAGGAGGTCCTGGGCTACTGGGTGGAGTACAGGAAGTCTATTGAGAGCACCTGGAAGAAGTGCAATAAGCAGAGGTTAAAGGAAATGGAGTTAACCGTGCCTGGACTGACCGAGGCCACTGAATATGAGTTCAGAGTGTTTGCTGAGAATGAGACAGGAATGAGTAGACCTCGTAGGACTGCCACATGCATAAAGACCAAACTGAGTGGTGAGTATTTGTATGCATTTACCTTACTTGTTTGAATTCACAATCACATTGGTAAATGTAATACGTTTCCTAAATATACCTCCTTGTTTTGTACCTATAGTTGAAACTAAACCAAGCCTGAGAAAGGAAATGGATGAAGTTACCGCCAAACTTGGCCAGCCTGCTGTCATGAAGTGCCAGATTATCGGCAGACCTGTCCCTGAAATCAAGTGGTATCATGCCGGCAAGGAGATTGTTGAGTCCCGCAAGTATGAGATGAGCTCTGATGGTCGCAACCACTCCCTGTCCATCATGACCGACCAACAGGAGGATGAGGGAGAATACACCTGCAAGGCCATCAACGATGCTGGAGAAGCCGAGACCACAGCCGTTCTGGTGTTAGAGGCAGCTTCATCCTTCCACCCTGACTACCCACTAAAGGAAACATACTACGCTGGCCTGGGAACTACTCTCCGCATCCACGCGGTATACATTGGTCGTCCTCAGCCAAAGATCATGTGGCTGCATGGGGCAAAGACCCTGGAGAACACAGAGGACATTAGCATTGAGACTACTGAGCACTACACACACCTGATCATCAAGAACGTGCAGCGCAGAGTCCATGGAGGCAAATACAGGATCAGACTGCACAACCACTTTGGCAGGGCTGACACTGCATTTAACGTTGAAATTTATGGTATGTTCACATGAATTTTCTGCAAAACAATGTGTTTTTTTAAGTGTTGTCATTAGATTTAGAATTAATATCTAACGCCTCTGTTTACAGACAAACCTGACGTGCCTCAGGGTCCCATTGTGCTTGACGCCCTCCTGAAGAACTCTGTTATCATCAGCTGGAAGCCTCCCAAGGATGATGGTGGTTGCATGATCACCAACTACATCGTAGAGAAGCGTGAGGACAAGGAAGGCACTGAGTGGGAACTGGTGTCGTCATCCATCAATGGCACATCTTGCCGTGTGCCCAACCTCATTGACAGTGCCGCATACTTCTTCCGTGTATATGCCCAGAATCGCTATGGCAATAGCGAACCACTGGAGCTCACTTCACCTATCCTTATCAAGAGCCAATTGGGTAAGTTTTTAGGAATTTATATTTGAAGTACTTCACAAATTCACGTCTAGCATTATCAACATAGAACAATACACTGTGCAACAGAAATGACAATGGTTTCTAACTGTTCCCATCCACAGAGAGACCATCACCACCCCTATCACCAGTTGTTTCTGGAATCACCAAGGACTCTTGCGTGGTGTCCTGGAAACCTCCACTCAGTGATGGTGGTTCCAAGATCAAGAGCTATTGCCTTGAGAAGAAGCACAAGAAAGACAAGAAGGAATGGACCGAATGGACTCCGGTGACCACAGATGAGATTAAACAGACAGTGTTCTCTGTTAAGCGTCTGACCGAGGGCATTGAGTACATCTTCCGTGTGAAGTGCGAGAACCTTGGAGGACAGAGTGACTACAGCGAGGAGACCGCTCCCATTGTTCCAGCCACAGCTGTAGATATCCGTGCTCCTGCCTTCAAAGAAGAGCTGAGGAACATGAGTGTCAAGTACAAGAGCAACGCTACCCTTGTCTGCAAGATCATAGGACAGCCCAAGCCTGTGATTAAATGGTTCAGACGAGGAAAGGAAATACACTCTGATGGAAAGAAGATCAAAATCCAGGAGTTCAAGGGAGGTTACCACCAGCTGGTCATCACCGAGGCTGATGAGGAAGACTCCACTGTATACCAGATCAGGGCCACCAACCAGGGAGGCTCCATCTGTGCAACAGTGTCTCTGGATGTTGAAAGTAAGCATGCAGATACAAATATACCATTTCAACATATGAAACTAATTTTTAAATTAAAAGACATGGCATCTCATCTAAACTGTTTTTTTTTCCATTTATAGTCCCTGCCAAGATTCACCTGCCAAAGAACCTGAAAGACAAGGAGGCCATCCCCGCCCTGCGTGGAGAAGTGATCAATATCAAGATTCCTTTCGGTGGCAAACCAGATCCTGTGATTACATGGCAGAAGGGACAAGATCTCATTGACAGTAATGGCCACTACCAGGTCATTGTCACTAGATCATTCACTTCTCTGGTGTTCCCCAACGGAGTGGAGAAGAAGGATGCTGGTTTCTACATTGTCTGTGCCAAGAACAGATTTGGCATTGACCAGCAGACAGTTGAGCTGGATGTGGCTGATGTGCCTGATCCTCCACGTGGTGTCAAAGCCAGTGACATCTCCAGAGACTCAGTCACACTCCACTGGGTGGCCCCAGCAAATGATGGCGGCAGCAGGGTTATCAGCTACATCATTGAGAAGTGCCCCACCACTGCTGAGAGGTGGCAACGTGTTGCTCAGTCCCGTGACACCCACTACACCGTTATCAACCTGTTTGGAGGAACCAGCTATCAGTTCAGAGTCATCGCTGAGAACAAGTTTGGACAGAGTGCTCCATCTGAAACCAGCGGACCTGTCATGACCAAGGAGGACAAATCAAGAGTTCTGCTCTATGATAGGGAGGTTGACGATACTGGACATGTACCAAGGGGCAAGGCACAACACTCTGATGCCAAGAATCTGCACAACAAATATGCCATTGCAGAGGAATTGGGCAGAGGTCAGTTTGGCATTGTCCACCGCTGTGTTGACATCAGCTCTGAGAAGACCTACATGGCTAAATTTGTCAAAGTGAGGGGTGCTGATCAAGCAATAATTAAGAAGGAAATTGCAACACTGAATCTGGCCAAACACACTAACTTCCTCCTCCTCCACGCGTCTTTCGACAGTCCTGAGGAGCTGGTGATGATCTATGACTTTATGTCTGGTGCTGATATCTTTGAGCGCCTCAGCACAGCCGAGTTTGAGCTTAATGAGCGTGAGATTGTCAACTACATCAGGCAGATCTGCTCAGCTCTTGACTTCCTGCATGCTCAGAGCTATGGACACTTTGATATCAGACCTGAGAACATTGTGTACACAACTAGAACAAGTTCTAATGTCAAGATTATTGAGTTGGGCCAGTCCAGACACCTGACTCCTGGAGAACAAATCAAGATTCAGTATACCACTGCAGAGTATGCCGCCCCTGAGATCCACCAGTGTGACATGGTTAGCAGTGTCACTGACACTTGGGCAGTTGGTGTCCTTGCCTATATTCTCCTTAGTGGACTTAATCCATTCACAGCAGAAACCAACCAACAAATGATTGATAACATCTCCAATGCTGTCTACACCTATGACGATGAGTCCTTCAAGCAGGTCAGCGTTGAGTCATTAGACTTCACAGACCGCCTAATGACAAAGGAACGTAAGCACCGTATGACTGCTGCTGAGGCTCTGGCACATCCTTGGTTGGCCAAGCCTACAGAGGAGATCAGCGCCAGAGCCATCCCAACTGGCAGGCATAAGAGATACTATCAGACGATGGTGAGGAAAGAGTGGAACACTGTTGTCTCTGCAGCCCGTGTGGCCAGCGGTGGCTCAATCAGGTCCCAGCGTGGTGTCTTTGTTGCCAAGGTGAAGATTGCTCCATTTGAAAATGGTCCTGTTGGAGGACAGATTGGACATGCTGTGGTGAATGAGGGCGACAGTGTGAAATTCATCTGCAACATTGAAAACTATGATAGCAGTACTGAAGTCACATGGTACTGTGGCGTCAGGCAGCTTGAAGCCGGAGATAAATATGAGATTGAATATGAGGACGGCCTGGCTGTAATCACCATCAACAAGGTCACAAGAGCTGACGATGGCACTTACAGATGCAAGATTGTGAATGAGTACGGTGAGGACAGTGTCTACGCAGAGCTGTTTATCACCAGTGTTAGATCTTATCGCGACTTCTTCACCACCCGTGTGGTCAAGAAGACAAAGCGCAGAGTTGATACTGCCAGAATGCTTCAGAAGCCTCCAGAGTTCACGCTTCCTCTGGTCAACCATACAGCCTACATTGGTGAGGATGTGCGCTTTGGTGTCACCATCACTGTTCATCCTGAGCCTCGTGTCATCTGGCACAAATCTGGACAGAAACTCATCCCTGGACAAGATGACAAGAAATACACCTTCATCAGTGATAAGGGCCTGTATCAGCTCATTATCCACAACCTTGAAGAGGAAGATGATGCTGAGTATAGTGTCGTGGCCCGTAACAGGTATGGTGATGACAGCTGCAAGGCTCGTCTTACCATTGTTCCTCGACCTAAACCAGCAGACCTCACCCTGCGGCCCATGTTCAAACGCCTGCTTGCAAATGTCGAGTGCAGGGAGGGCCAGAATGTACGCTTTGAGATTAGAGTATCTGGACGTCCGGCACTGAAGTGGGAGAAGGACGGCATGCCTTTAGCCTTTGGACCATCTATTGAGCTTGTCCATGAAGGTTTGGATTACTTCATCCTTCATGTGAAAGACACTCTCCCTGAAGATTCTGGCGTGTATAGAGTTACTGCAACCAACTCTGCTGGATCTGCCAGTTGCCAGGCCACGCTCAAAGTAGAACGTGTTACTCATGTAAAGAAGGAATATGAGCCCAGTGAGAAGGAGAAGGAAAAGATGGCTGACAAGGAGAAATTAGACAAAAAGGTGAGGCTGTCTCAGATCTTGGCTGGCACTGTTATTGCACCTCTACCACCTGCAGCGGTACAAGCTGTCAGGGAAGCAGCCACCATGTTCAAACCTGCTGTGACAACTAAGAAAGGTGAGAAGACTGAGGCGGAGATACAGAAGGAAAAAGAGGAGCGAAAGAAGCGGGCAGACGAGAAGAGGTTGCGTATGCCTTATGTTGTCCCCACTCCTCGTGTCATTAACCCAGCTGTACTTGAGGAGGATGTGGAAATCAAACATTTCAAGCCACTCTCTGACATGAAGTGGTACAAAAAGCTGCGGGATCAGTATGAGTTCCCTGAGCCTATGGACAAAATCAAGCAGAAGAGGATGAAGCGCATTCGCCTCTCCAGGTGGGAGCAGTTCTATGAGGTGCCAATCAGGATCAAGGACCAGTATAAACCCAAGTGGCGCATCTCATCCATGACTCAGGATGACTTGGAGACTGTGAGGCCTGCAAGGCACCGCACTCCTTCTCCTGAGATGGAGGCCTACCGCAGGATCAGGAGGAGGTCCCTGGGTGACCTGTCGGACGAGGAGCTGCTGCTGCCTGTAAAGGAGTACCTGTCAATGAAGAGAACTGAGGAGGAGAGGCTTCGTCTGGAGGATGAGCTGGAGCTTGGCTACTCTGCTTCTCCACCTAGCCTGAGCCCAGTTCGCTTTGAGCTGTCTGCCCTGCGTCCCTCATCTCCTAGAAGAGCCTACAGTGATGACGAAGAGGGAGAAGAAGTCCACAGATATGACTCCTACAGAATTCCATCTAAATATGAGGCTGGCCCAAGTTTTGTTGACCTCCGCCAGCGTCATGACAAAGTTGCATACAAAGCTCCTAGACAGAAGCAGAGAGTTTATGAAGAGAGGGAAGATCAGGAGCTGCTGCGCCCTCACACAACTGGTCAGAGAATCGCCTCTTACAAGAGTGAACTCAAACGCATGGAGTTTGAGGAGAAGACTCGCACCACGAAAAAGGAAACAACTGTAACTGTTGCAACAGTTTCTGAGGGCATTGAATCTGAGTACCTGACAGGTTTTACCTCAGAATATATTCCTAAACCAATCAAGAAGCTACCAATGCCTGAACCCGTGAGATCTACTACCCCAGGAAAAGCTGCCAAAGCAGAAGTGACCCTTCCAAAAGTTGACTTTGCATCCAGGTATGAGGAGAGAAAGCAGGCTCTAAGATCAGAGAGAAGATCAGTAGAGAGGAAGGTCGAGGTGGTGACACAGGCTCCCTTCAGCCTTGACCACGCCCCACGTATTACCATCAGGATGCGATCTCATCGCATACCCTATGGCTCCAGCACAAGGTTCACCCTGAATGTCCAGGCCAAACCAGAGCCAGAGGTCAAGTGGTACCACAATGGAAAAGAGATTCATCAGAGCAGCAAATACCACATGACCAACATCAGTGGAGTTCTGACTCTCCAGATCATCAACTGTGTGACTGAGGATGCTGGCACTTACCGTGTGGTCTGCAGGAGCGCTAAAGGAGAGACTTCCGACTACGCTACATTGGACGTAGCAGGAGCAGAATATGCTGCCTACTCTTCACTCCGCAAAGATGAGGAGCCTCCATCCTCCCATCTGCCAGAGATGACCAGAACAGAGGTGTACCATGTCTCCTCCTCTAAAACAACAGTGAGGGAAACTGAGACTAGAACTGTGAAAGAGTCCACTACTGTTGTTGAGAAGCCAAGGGAGAAGCCTAGTGCTCCTGCCAAGTTCCTGACCAAGCCGCAGTCCCTGACTGTAGAGGAGGGAGGTGTCGCCAGATTTGACTGCGATGTGGATGGCGAGCCAGCGCCTTCTATCACCTGGCTGCATGAAGGAGTAATTGTTGGTTCCACTGCCCGTCACCATGTCATCTCTACTCAGTACAACTCCCACTTTGAGATCTCTGCTGTTGAGGTGTCAGATGAAGGCAGCTACACTGTGCTGGTGGAAAATGCTGGAGGCAAACAAGAAGCCCACTTCACTCTGACCATCCGCAAGTCTGAGTCCAAAGAGAAAGTGGTCGCCCCTCCCAGAGTCACCTCTCCAGAGGCCAAGTCCCCTCTCGCTAAGTCCCCTGAACCCATCAAATCTCCACAGAGAGTCAAATCCCCTGAGCCAATCAAGTCACCTCAGAGAGTCAAGTCTCCAGTTTCACCAAAATCCCCAACGCCAAAATCCCCAACGCCAAAATCCCCAACACCAAAGTCACCGACTCCCAAATCCCCGACTCCATCTCAGAAGGAACGAGTGTCTTCAAAAGCTGGAATCTCTGAGGAGGTCATGAAAAGGGAAGCAGTCTATGAGGAGGTCACTGCCAAGCGCTCAGATGCACCCCACTTCCTGCTGCAGCCCAGGTCTCAGAATGTGAACGAGGGACAAAATGTCAGATTCTCATGTGAGATTTCAGGAGAGCCTTTCCCTGAAGTGGAGTGGTTGAAAGACAACATGACTGTGAGTATTTTCTCCAAAAAGTTATTTGTTTGGAGCAGTTATCTACAAACTGTTTTAAACATCAGAAACTTAACTCGGCGCTGTCTCTCTTTGCAGATCTCTGTCACATCAAACATTAGAATGAGCCACACTAAAAATGTGTTCACTCTGGAGATATGTGAAGCCACCGTTGCAGACAGCGGGAAATACACAATAAAAGCCAAAAATCAGTTTGGACAGTGCTCTGCAACATCCTCCCTCCACGTCCACAGTAAGTTTCTTCTGTTTTCCTACTAAACACAATTAAACACACTGTGTCTCAGTGTGTTTAATTGGCCTGGATACTAAAGCTTGTTATGAAAAATCAGACTTTGACTGCATCAAATTGCACCAAAACAAACATCATGTAACTAATTTATCATTCAAACCCTTAAATGGAAATCCAAGGCACTTGGGCAGCCCAGCTTACACTCATACTGTACCTGTGCACACTGTCATATGAGCCATGTGCTTGTCATTTGCATTCTCGCAGCTCTTGTTGAAGAACCAACAAAAATGATTATTGTGGAGCAAAGAGCTTCTACTGACGCTGCTGCCAGCATGCTGAAAGGTTTCTCTGCCTCATCAGTTCATATGGAAGCAGCTTCCATGCAGGCCAGCAGTTACAGCAGCAGCCAAGCAGCTTCCATGCAGGCCAGCAGTTACAGCAGCAGCTCCCACGCTGCTGCTGCAGCCGAGTATTCGTTTGAGAGCACGTCTGCAACTAGCATGTCTGCCATGATGGCTGAGTCAATGGTTTCCATGAGCTCCAGCAGCCAAATGATGGAAATGTCTGCTCACTCGCATGTCGAGGCCTCCTCCTCCTCCATGAGGGCCCTCACCACAGGGGTGAAAAGAGGTGAGATGCATTTTGTCTGTAACTCACACTCAGAGTAACAGTAAGTGCACCTTGAAGGATTTGAGCATCTTTGTGAGTAAAGACGAATGTGATGTGAAGTCCTATTTGTTTAAAGTTCCTGTCACGTCATGAGTTGACATCTGAGATTTTTACATTCATGTATACATTCCAGTCACAAAAAATAATCCACAAATGGATGTAAACAAATGACACAACATTCACAACAGTTTCACACGCTGCCTATAATGAGGGGGCGCTGCTGCAGTGGAAAGTTACCAAAGGTGTCGAGTCAAGCTACACTACGCAGACTGCAGACCAGTCTGGCTAATGAAGTTCAAACTAGAAGAGCACTGGAGGAGCGCAGACCTCCGGCACAACCAACCGACCTGCCCCGCAATGTTGACAAAAGTTTAAAATAATTAGTGCATTTGCCCCGTGATTCAGATCAAGTTCAAAACTTAACGGGTTCTTCCGTGGCACCTGTTTCAACCTTCGGCCAAGATTCATGAAAACGAGGCTGGTAGTTTTCTTTAATCCTCCTGACCGACAGGCAGACAAACAGCACAGAAACCGTGGCAATAATAAAGTCAGAACCTCATTAATCGATGTCAGACCATCATCCTGAAAGCAGGGGCTTATTTCTGTGACTGTAATGTGATTAA